>JAECUM010060579.1:0-27610 GCA_016617855.1 Megalonaias nervosa
GTTGAAACAAAGTGGTCGTCGCCCTCTTAAATGGCAAACCGACAGAGGCACAGAATTTCTGATGTTGTTGTTGTTGTTGTTGTAGGGTTTAACGCCATTTTTCAGCACAAGATAGGCTATACATGGCGGCCAGTATAATTGGTGGAGGAAGAACCCTGGAAAACCCCGGGAAGAACCACCGACTCACGAGAAGCTACTGGCAGGCTTTCTCACGTGTCCACTTTAGCCGCAGAATTTCTGAAACAAGCTTTCCGAAAAGAATTAAAGAAACGAGACATTCATTTTTTCACCACCGAGAATCCAGAAACCAAAGCAAGCATCATTGAACGTTTTCAACGCACCTTGAAAGAATGCATGTGGAAATATTTTAAGCATCGACACAGTCTCAGGTACATCAACATCTTATCTCACCTGGTCAAAGTGTAGAACCAAGCTTACCATCGGAGCATCGGATGCGCCCCCCCCCCCCCAAGTTACCCCTGACAACTAAGTGACCGTCTTTGAGCGTCTTTTTTGGTAAGTCATCAACTGTGGCTGTTCCGCAAAAAAGGTGGGGTGTTGACAACGGGAGATTGGGTGCGCACTGGCAAAACCAAACGCACTTTCGACAAAGGTTGCATGCCCAACTGAACCACCGAATTGTTTCGTGTCACTGGACGAGTGCGTGGCCGTCATCCTGCCGTCTATAAATTGGAAGACATGAACGGGGAGGTGTTAAGAGGAACTTTTTACTTGCCCGAGTTACAACGCGTGACCAAAAAAAGCAGACGAAGTGCACGATATCGAAAACATTCTCGATCGAAGAATGCGTAAAGTGGGAAAACGTCGTATCAAAGAAGTCAAAGTACATTGGAAAGGACATCTGCCGAGTTTTGACTCTTGGATCGACGCTTCGCAAGTCATCGACTATAAAAAGAATTGGCCATCATGCCCTTTAACACAGTCTCAACCGCTACCACTACAGTGGCTACTCCTTCTCCCAGTTCTTTTCAAGATCTACAAAAGCAACCCTTGTGGGTGTGGTGTGGAGAACGTGTGCCTAAAACGCAAATCGTCTTTTTCTGCCAGATCTTTGTGGTGTATTGTGTCATCGGTGCTGCCATTGCCGATTTGAGTTTGCAAGAAGGAGAAAAACAATTGTGGACCATTTTACTGAGCAGCTGCATCGGTTATGTTCTCCCTAAACATTCCCTGAAATACTCTAACGGTAACAACAGGAGTCTTGCACCCAGCGTTTGTCACCCTCCAAAACAGTCACAATAACAATAGCAATCCTCTTTTAGACACTCCTCTGACCTCCAGCTACTCCTCGGACAGCAAAACTCTGGAATTATGAATAACCAATTTTACTTAACTTTAACCAGTGACAGTTCCATGGGTGCGTTTCCCCACAATACTTTGTGCTGTTTCACGGCCAAATTACCTCAGGCCATCCACTTGGATCACGAAGATCATTGGGAAGTGGTGATTCACCCTACACAAATGAAAAACATCACTGAAAATCAAAACACTTTTGAGGTCGAAGTTTTGAACGACCAAGTGCAACAATACTTGAATGAAAACGAAACTGTGGAAGCCTCAATGAAATGACCAGTGCCCCCGATACTCCACGGTAGATCTGTATTTTGAAAATTGCTTCAGGCTATTATTTTAGTGGTCAACATTTGGTGGACGCGATTGCTTCCAAATTCATTGAGCAAAGCCTTGGAGAAAACCAAACGAAGTATCATCCTCGAGTACCATAAAGTGGCTCGTCTCCGACTGATGAAATTTTTGGATGCCAAAATGTTGTCCATTAGATTTTGTCCGGAATTGTTTGACATTTTGGGTGGAGACCTCAAGATGATCAATGGTAACAACATATCCCCCCCCCATCGCCAACATTTTTACTTTGCGAAGTTATTTCGATCACCTGTAGAACTGAACCAAGGATTAAATTTTATCTTTGTGTTCTCTGATCTGGTGGAGTAGAACGTGGTGGGACAGACATCCGTACCGTTACTGCGAGTCATTCCTTCCAAAGTGGATTCTGCCACGACTAATTACGAGGAGGGTGGAAACACCTATCACGTACATTGCGAATTTGTACATGCTCACTATTTGCCCGTCAGTATGTCGTATTTCGACAGTGTCAACATTGCTATAAAATGAAATCTGGGACAAAATATTCCGTTCTCCAAAGGGAAAGTTACGGTGAAACTCCATGAAAATTTAAGAAAATATAATAATAATCTTATTGTTTAGAGATGGTTATTTCTGTTGTCACTCAAATAAATGTTCTTTTAGGCCCTTTACCATTTACAATGTATATACGTAGCTATATATAAATTCATATAATTTCTTGCAAGTGCATTAAATTATTCAGACAGTGGCATTATACATATACAAGAATACATACATATATGCACATCATCCATACATATATTGCTAAGCAGCATATGATACAGAGCAAATGAATATGAAATAAATTTTATAATCGGTGATTTCGTTAGGTACAATGTCAGCAATCAAAAGAGGGTTCTGCCAAATGCAATATCTTGCTTGTCATATGCATGATTGCGTTGTCGCTGATATGTGCAAAGTTCAAGTAGGCCATTGCGAGTTTCGCCTCGTCTGTGAATGGCTAGAAAGATATGTATACTACATCAGTCTTTATGTAAAACATTATTATATGCCAGTGTCATGGAATTGTATAAATCTCTCTATTTATTAAATACATGTACTCGGGTTTCGTTTTTTGTGTCATCTTTTTAATACCCGAGGGTGATTTTTGTATATTGTACATTATTTCCAAACAGTGAGTTCGGTTCATCCTATGCCGTACGTGCGAAGTGCTTTCGATAGGAAAAGCCGAAGTTTTCCAGCGTACAGACGATATAGGCCACATCGTCTGTGTATAAATGTCTCACCGTAAAGTGATATCTTCATATTACGGAACGTTTTGTCAGTAACCAGTCTACTTAGGGACTTGCACATCTTCAGCTGCAGAGGTATGTAATTTATTTCTTTTGTATATTGTAAGTTACAGCTATTGTACTTCTACGTTTATTTTTGTACATTTTCTATGTAGCTTTGGCTTACGTGGTATAATGCAATACTTTCTATTCTTGTTTGTGACTTAGCAAGAGATTTACATTAAAAATATAAAGTTACATCTTATTAAGAAACGTTTAGTACCATAGGAATTTTATCGGACACAGGTTCACTTCTGAACCTGTTTATTGTTTTGTACTATTGTACCAATAATGTGATTTGTATAACTTACCGTATATAACGTCATTACGTTTTATCCTATATGCCGTGTCATAAGTAGTACACGGTATTAGACCAGAGTGACCAGACTGACCAGAGTGACTAGAGTGATCCATGGTGATCATAGTCGTGGTATCAGCTATAGAGCTAACCATAGAAATTAACCACAGCAGCCGTAGAGCTGAGTTAACAATGTTGCTGGTCGAGTAGTAACTGATTGGGCATTGCAGACCGGATTGGTGGGCGCTGATTGCTCGATTGACCAAGGAACGGAATGGTGGTCGGTGACTACCTATAATGATACTTGCTTGATTGACCGGTGTGACTGGTAGCCCAAGGGTCATTTTGACGGAGTGTTTTTGTGTTACTCCATGTGTGTAATCTAATAGCCGTGGGCTAATTTTGGGGTTTTGTTATACCAATTGTTTTGGGGGTGTATAAGATATTTTTGTATGATATCTCTCCAAATCAATTCATTATTTTACTATTGGAATAAAACAATATCTCATTTTTCACTAGTTGAGTGAATACATCATTTTTACTATTTGAGTAAAACACCCATTATTTTTTTCATCGTGGGAAATTGCTGTGATTTGTACTGTGTAAGGTCATTCATTTGTATTTATATTTGTTGCAGTTTTAGGTTCGTGCGTAATTATGTTAATTTGTCCAATATTTGGATCTTACACAAGCACGTATTAATCAATATTCTTCCTCATTCAAATCTTGCATCAATAAACATTGTATTTGTATCACCATCAGTTGTTCTGTTGTAAATCAGAAATCCCAACTCGGTTATCTTGTTATAGCCAGAAATTGTCTCGCTTGCATGACATTGGTGGCGTGAACATTATGATTGTGTTCAGTTTTTGAATATCATTCTTACTGTCTTTTTTTAGCTGGTGTCAGGTGGAACGTTTGAATGACATTAATATATGCCTTTAGTGCATTACGGTTTGCTCTCACCTACGTAAGCAAACTATCTTTGCAATTATTATACTTATCATTGGTAAGACATCATACTCGATCGAATTTATTTGGTTGGAGTAAATTTTGTTCTGTACTAATAATAAAATGTCCAGGAATAGTGTCTGAATAGAATAGACACCGGACATGTGACAGGACATATAACAGTGTCTGAATAAAATAAACACGGGACATACGACATGAAGGAATAGACAAAGAACATGTGACAGGATATAGAATAGTGTCTGAATAGATTAGACATGAGGTATGCGACAGGAGAGAATATACAAAAGACAACAGGACTTAGAATGGTGTCTGAATAGAATAGACATAGGGCATGTAAGACATAGAATAGTATCTGAATACAATAGATATAGGACATGTGACAGGACATATAACAGTGTCTGAACAGAATAAACATGGGACATACGACATGAAGGAATAGACAAAGAACATGTGACAGGATATAGAATAGTGTCAAAATAGAATAGACATTGGACATATGACAGGATATATAATAGTGTTTGACTAGAACAGACATAGGACATATGACAGACATTGAATGGTGCCCGAATAGAATAGACATGAGATATGTGACATGATAGAATAGACGCAGAACATGTGACAGGACATATAATATTGTCTGAATAGAATATACACAGGACAGGTGACAGAACATATAATAGTGTTTGAATAAAATAGACATGAGATATGCGACAGGATGGAATATACATAGGACAAGTGACAGGAAATAGAATAGTGTCCAAAATATAACAGTCATAGGACATATAACAGGACAGAATTGTGACTGAATATAATAGACATTGGGCATATGACGGAACATAGAATAGTGTCTGAGAGGGAAATTATTAAAAGAGCATGTGATTTACTACATCTTTAGTTTCATGACGTGCGAATGTAAAATTAGTGCTAATGAAAAAGTGCTTAATTTAATGCAATGTACAATGAATTTTTGTATTAATTGTTTATGTTCTCTCTCTCTCTCTCTCTCTCTCTCTCTTCAAATGGATAAACATCTTTAATTGACCATAGTCAGACACCCGATGAAATATATAGCACAGAAAGCAGTGTAATTAGTTACTAGATTCTAAGATTGAATGTTTGTCCTATTGTGCGCTTTGTCATGTTCTAGTGTCCTTTCTGGAATGATGGAATTGTACATGCCGTCTTGCAGATGAATAGTACGGTCATACGTATGGTCAGTGGGTCACGGAATACGGGTATCACGTACATCTGGCTTCGGCGTGTGATCATACGTTGGGTCAGTCATTGGAATTTTCCTTATTGCCTGAGTTTCAACATATGTTTCCTGTTCTGCTGTATGGTCGTACGTAGGATCAACAATTCCATTTTTTAACACTATGGCGGTGTTATCGTACTCGTCTTGACTTGATATGTGGTCGTACGTATCACCATGCATGTAACTTGATGACTCGTACGTGGTGTTATAAACATCATCAACCCTTCCGTGGTCATATGTAATGTTCTGTCGCTTATACGGTAGGTTATGCATATTTTCGTCCCCTGTGTTTGAGACTTGGCCAAACTGAATATCGGGCGTTTCAGCATATGGGTAGTTATTTGTAGTGCGTACATTAAGATGGCTTTCATTGCATTTGGTAACTTTTCCATTAGGCGTTTGGTTTGATATATTGGCTTCTTCTTCATATCTGTCACCATCTTTCTTTGCAGCCTGGAGTTCCCTTCCAAAGATAGTTGTTTTTTTCTGAGATGCTTGCTGCCGTCTTTTCCTGTTGAATCAATGTAGAAAGCGTACTTGAATCATTATTGTATCTAAACATTTATTGCAGTTTTGTATATACACATTTAGTACAGAGGTTTGTATCTAAACGTTCGTAACAGTTTTGTATCTTGAATGTTCAGTACAGTTTTGTATCCAAACGTTTAGTACAGAATTTTGTTAAAAAATAAAACATTTAGAATAGAGTTCTGTATCCAAATATTTAGCACAGTTTTAAATCCAAACGTTAAGTTCAATGTTACATCTAAATCTTAAGTACAGACTTTTGTATAGAAATGTATGATACAGACTTTGGTATACAAATGTGTAATACAGACGTTTGTATAGAAAGCATAATATAAACTTTTTATAGAAATATATGCTACAGACTTTTGATATAAATGTATGATACAGACGTCAGTACAGTGGGTTACAAAATTTATCACCCCAATCATCTTTGTTTTGTTCTTTCAGTACTACTCTCTTCAATAGCTGTTAAGTTATCAATGTCGTTTTCATTCCATGACTAAATATGTTCAAATTGTTATACTTCGAGATCTGTTTTATTTTAAAGTTCACATTTGCTTTGTTGGAATTCATTATTCAAATGTCTCTGGAAATGTTTCAGTTCAGATTGTAAAGCATTGTACTATCTTTTAAGTAATTTAATTTAATTGCTTCATGTCACTTTCTGAAACGTCTGTGTAACTATTTATTCTGTTTGAGTGACTGAAAATACTGCTGGATGATAATTACTTTTTTCCGTTGTTTCATACAGTACGTGCATAGAAGTATAGAGTAGATATTGAATCTTTTCTGTACATCTAGAATCTTTTTCAGTCTATTTTTTTTTAAAGTCCTGAGATCTTGGTAGCTCTTTGGTACCAATCTGTTTCGTAGCTGTTACCAATTCCATCTGTGACCTAATATTTTTCAAGCTGTTATCTATCAGTCTTATATATTGTGCATCAACTAGTATTTTGTTCAAAAGATTTTGCTATATTCAAATATTTTAATTAGATATGTAGTATGGTCACTGTTGAGGTTTTAGTCATTCTTAAGTGATTGACCGAGTGATAAAAACGTTTTGTTTTTCTGTCGCATTGCTTAAAGGTAAACCGAAGTCACATGCATGTCTTAAATTTTCAGTTTACACAGAAAACACATTACATGTACTTTTGCATTTTTCGTCTCCGATGCTGATATTAAATCAGTAAGCTCTACTGTTTTTGTTAATATCAATATTTTTCATCATTGTTACCATTGGCCGTCATTCTATCTTGAAGCTCTTGATTGAAGGTTGTGAAAATACTAATATCAGAATTTAAAACAGTACATGTTCCATTCTTGCCATTCATGTAGTAAATATATTCTCATCATCAGAATTAGTGTGGTACCCAAAGATGAAACATTCTCTTCAGGGAAATGGATAAATTACTGTTTTCCATATCGTTACGATTAGTCAAATATATTTTTCAGGGAGAGTTAATATAGCTCTAATTTGTATACTGCAAATTTAGAAGCTGTATGCTTAAACTATTAATATTCAACTTGAATCATTACATGCTAGTATCTTCTTTTCATCTACTTCTCTTCCTCAAAACTGTTTTATTTTCAGTTCCAGTCTTGGATCTTTGTAGTGTCCCAATTGCATTGTGTATTTTTGTATCTGCTTTACTAGTTGATATTCAATGTAAACTCATTTGGTCGATTTTATTGTCATTACTCACTTTGTTCATCATGGTATCTATGCTAATCAACATCTTGATGCTAATGCTTCATGTTTTAAAGATCTAGTGTAAAACAATGTTTCCTAATTTTGCTACCAGTGTTGAACTAAAAACACCATCTAAACCCAATCCAGCTGCAGAAGCACAAAAAACTGGGCTCATTCCTGCCCCCTCCCAATTTCAAATGTCGTAAGCTGCTTTTTTTTTATATCACGTTCCAACACAACTATATAGTTCGATCTCTGACCAAAATATTTGTTGCCATTTTAAATTATTTTGCAGGAAATAAATTAAGACCATTATTGTCTATACACAGCGTAGGATATCAAGATAGAACACTTGGAATTTTTTCTCTCACGCATAATTAAGAAAAATACAGTTTAGTTAGTGCTGGAAGCGTGTAGAGAAAGATGTTTCTCATTGCAACATTTTTAACAGTTTCTTTTGATGGAAAATGTTGCACTGTTGTACTGTTCCAATGTTTAATTGGTTTGTTTTTGAAAACGTCTTTGGACATTAACATTTATTTATCGAGTAACAATGTTGTTGGTAAAATTGTGTTTTCTATTGCTTAGTCAGTTGTAACTTCACTAAAATAAACTGGAATGAGTAGCTAAATTCTTAGTGCCCCTGTTTTGATTGCAAACGTTTCATTTTGCAAAAAGCATGCTGTAGCATACTTTAATTGGGCATGGCGATTTGCTTTCATAATGGTTTTGGTTTTGATTTCATTTGGTTGATGATGGCAAGAGCTACGCTATCAAAGAAGCACAAACAAGAAGGGTTTAGCGATGTATATATGACTTTATATTTTGTTGGTGCCGTGTCAGGTAAATGTCAATATCCTATTAGGAAGTCAACTGTTAACTGACTAAATGATAATGGAATAATTGCTTTTACAATTTCTTAAGTATCTGTTCTTGATGGTGGACCAATTGACATCTTAAAATATACTGTATGCAGGAGTAAACAATTCAAATGTTTTGGTTCACTTGAGCTTTATCAGTAAAAATCCATGTTATTTTCTACCTGAAAAGTTAAAGCATTTCTTATACTGGATTGTACTGTAATATACTTAAATAATTTTATCTTGCTGAATGTGAAAAGCAGGACAAAGTTAATTTTTTTTAATGGAATTTGCTGTTTTGTAATGGTATTCATCTTCATAGTCTCTGACTTTATGCTTTTATATATATTTTGCATTTCATATGCCTTAAGAATAGAACCAACTTTGCATTTAGATGAAATAAACAGTATACCTAAAACAGCTACACTACCACATAGCAAACAATATACGACACTATTGGAACTTGCATAATTTCTTTGATTTAATGTGCCGTGAACTGAAGGTTCAACGTGTAATGTTTTAGACACCTTGTTATGTTTAAAACGTTGAGGTTTTACACACGTGTATTTTCATTTATTTAATAACTCAGTACTTGCAATTAAATAATTAATCATATAATTTCTGTTTGAAAGATACGGACATTTTGACGTTGGTCCATTTTGTTTTTAAAGTTTTTTCAGCTCAAGATATGTCATCTTTTTGTGTAGCATAGATAATGTTTGCTTGTTAAGTATGCCCTCTATATCCTCTTCATTAAGTCTTCCGCTTTGCAAAAGGCATCTGATCCTAAATTACTTATCTGATTGTACAAAAATCCTTGGTAAAGTTAGGATGTTGTATTTATTACATTTATTCCGTAATCCTAACTGTTTCGCCAATTTTAAATCAGAGCGTTCCATTGCGTCAGTTGTCAATAAACAAAACATCGATCCATTCATTTGATGTGTGCTTCAGCTGAAGTCATATGTATGAAGCTGAAATGAGTATTATGGTACCATTCAGATTAGCTTTTGTGAACGTTAATTCATTTTCTGGTGAAATACTGAAGTCTTTGAATCATATTAATTCGAACGTCTTTTCCTTTTCCAGTAAATCCATAGTTTTCCTGTTGCAAAATTCATTTCCTTCATCAGACTTTATTTGTTTAGGTTAACCTTCTATGTTTATTTTATCAGCCCAATATATTATTAGAGATTACATCTGTCACTTTCAAATATACTTTTATCCATTTTGTTTGCCTGCCACTGGTTCTTTTGGTCTTCATGTGACCGACATTTACTCTTTGCAGGGAGATCTTTCTCGTGTGCCGATATAGTAATTAAATCTCATGTATCTACTCAGTCATTCCGGATTTTCCTATAGAATCCAGGGATCGCACTTTCCGTTCTGCCTGGTGTATATTTATAATTTTCAATAATTAATCCTATACTGAGTATGCCTTGATTTCTCTCATAGGAATTCGGAATGACTGTGTAGATTGATGAGAAGTAATTACCAGGTCATCATGCGAGTGTGTTCGCTCAAACACGAGTGCATATAACACTGACTCGGTTGCATAACTTTTTGTCATGTGTGCTTAGTTGTGATGGAATATGGGCTAGTATGTGCAGGCAATTCGATGGGTGCCGTATACCCGCGTACCCTGTTTCGAATCTCCTAGAGTACGAATTAAAAATTCTCCAACCTGTATGATATTATTTGTATTAATTTTGCCTACTATTATTCAGCATTCTCATATAGAATCCAGGATAGCACTTTCCGTTCAGTCCCGTGTATATTTATAATTCTCTCTCTCTCTCTCTCTCTCTCTCTCTCTCTCTCTCTCTCTCTCTCTCTCTCTCATATAATCTCCATTGTGCTGTATATAAATATATCCATTTGATTCTGGATTTTCCCCCTACCCCCTATAAAGGTCTCCCACCTCTACCCGGAATAATTCCTGCGGACACCCATGATATAAATATAGGAAGAATTGCATGATGCCATATTGCCAAAAATGATGTCACAATGTTTTAAAGCTCTTCCTCAAAGACGACATATATTCATTGACGACGACATTATGTAGGGAAAATATTTCTGCATTATCTTCTATGTTAAGCTTATGCAACGAAACAAAATTATACACTAATTTATTACGTATGTATATCGGTCACACTCGTTTCCTAAGATAAATCGTCAACCCGCCTTTGTACTATTAAACTGACGATTGTTTTCAAAGACGAAATCGACTGATGACTGGCTTAAACTTACCTGATGATTAATGTGACAATACTTGCAATGAGCAGTATGGCAGCAAGTCCGGTGGCAATCCCAAGATACACACCATCTGCAAAATTTATTTTTTTTTAAATACAAAAACAAAAACAAATCAGGCATGTTTTCAGTCAATAGTAAACATGTGAGATGTTCAAATAACTTCAAAAATTAGCCGTAATTATTTCGTAATTATCGGTAAAATAAAAATAACAAGTCTAGTGGTCTGCGGATATAGGATAGGATGGATTAGTCTGTGAGGCTTAGAATTAGAGGCCATAGTGGGATCAGCGGTGGGATCGGGTTCCAGTCAGTTTGATTTTCAGCTTCAAAAACTTGAAAAATGAATCAGAAACGGGCTGGGAAAATCGGCACGGATGGTTCAGGCTCCTCCGTCACTCAGACTATAAAATCTTATAATCGGCAAATGCCTTATTTGGTCAGAATATTATTGAGAGAGATCTGGAGTCAACTAATGACGTATCTTGGAGAGGCCGGCTGGCAGGGGACAAGTTTAGATTTTGGAAGGTCCCGAGTTCGAGCCTGGGTCTAGCAGAGCATTTATCTCCTTTGTGACATAGGAATATATTGGTCAGTGCCAATATGGAATAGCTGAAAAAATACGAGACACTTAAAATGTAGACTGAGCAGAAAATTAATTAGAAGATATTTCTTGTAAGTAATGTTTCTTGTAAGTAATGTATTTCCGGTAGGAGAACTGTAAATATAAAATATTAATTAAAAACAAATTTAATTCCAAGTATCTTCGTCAGTTAATAGCCGTGTGTAGGCACAGCCAATGTCCGTTGTGTGTTGTCTTGGTCTTTGTTGCTAATATGGCGTGGCTGATCTATTTGCAACTAGGCAAATACGTCATGCTTGATCAATGTGTAACTAAGCCAATACGTCATGCCCAATCTTAAATGCAAGACCTATGACGTGTCTATTAAATATGAATCGAGGGAACACCTAGGGCCCGTAGCGAGGACCATTATTATAGTGAATTCAGTAGTTTATTATCATAAGTATTTACACGCTTATAGAGTACATATTATAAATATTGCGATCTTATCAAATGCTGTATATACAACTTAAAACAGAAAGTCTAAACAGTAATCGTCAAAAGCTGGAAAGGAGAAAATGGACACAGATACATAATCTTTATAATAAATTATTCTAGAAATTATAATCTGTCGTATTTTAAACGCTTCATAAACAAATCTAGCTAGCGAACATATTACATTCTTATTGCTAGAAGTTACTAATTCAAACTACTTGTGCATGAATGGTTTATTCCAGAAGTACTTTCGAATTAGGTTTACACGCAAGCAAGTATACACAGGGCATTCTAAAATAACATGATAGTCATCATCAATATCATGGATGCCACAGAGCATACTATCGTTCACTTCTATCGCTTATATTTATTTCATATCTCTGTTTAAATTCTCAGATTATGCGAAGACGCTCGGAGTTTTGTCAAGACTGATCTATGTTTATGGTTACACAAGGATTTAAAATAATCTTCGAGACGGAAGACAGTTGTCATATATGTTATGTATTTATATTGAGGCAGTTTGTTAGAATTTTGTAATTTATTATTCCCGTCTAATGAAAAGTATGTGTATCTCTTTGTTTTATAATTGGAATAAACATGGAACGAGTTATCAGGAAACATCCATACTTCACCAAACCCAAATGAGTTTAAACAATCTTTTATGTGTGCAACCCAGTTAATACTATTATTTAATTCATTTGATCACATTACTACTGATATACCCTGGTCAGTACAATATTTGGAGAATTTTTAATTCTCAACCAATATTCAACTAACTTGACCAGCTTTAAGTATTTAAGAGGGATTCTTCTAAGTTTACAGTATTTTAAAAATCTTCGCTGTACACGTTTTATGGCGTCAGCTTGGTGAAATCTCCATATCTCTGATGAGTAATTCAACACTGGAACAACATAAATATCATAACGTTTCAAACATTCATTATAATTTAAGTAACTTTATCTACTTTAAATTACAAATAAGCATATTAATTGCGTTTAGTACTTTGTCAGCCAGTGTTTGTTGATCTTTAGAGAATTTTCCATTGGTCGAGAAACCTCAGTATCACTGCTTCCGTGCTTCGTCTTCTCTTAATAGACAAATTTTTCTAAAGACCGATGTTTTATCAAGATGAATAATTAATTCCATTTATTATAGTAGTCGTGTCAATTATTCATTAGCTTTTGCAAACCCTGTCGTGTAAATTCCCCATTAGCTTTTGCAAGCCCTCAGTGTTTCCTGATGCTAACTCGTCAGCAAACAGTGTCAAAAATAAAGACAACTCGTCTAACCCTATACATATATCTCCCTAAGATTGTAATGTTGTTTCCCGATCGTCAATAAATTAAAAAATATTGTCTGTGGCAACACATAACCTTGTATCAATCCTGCTCCATACTCAAATGGCACAAAGGATATCCCAATGTATAAAACATGATCTGACGACACTATACACAAAACGAAGAACATTTAACATTTTCCATTTACACACTGTCTAAAAATCTTCAATCACAAACCATTCGATAAAGTGCCTTTTTCAAATCAAGAAACACTGTATAAAACCTATTACCCTGACTTAAATACTTATGAAGCAAACAGTGTACAGCAAAAGTAGAGTCAGTAGTTCCCACTCATTTCTTGAAAGTAAATTATGCAATTGACCTAACTTTGATTTAAAATACTTGTAATGATTTTGAAAAGCAACTAGTAAGTAATACATATATAATTTTCTGTATTAAAAGCGTTACCCGACTTGACTTGAATATAGGTACAGTTTTTCTCTTGTACAGATACAGTGGATCATTTTCATATATATCTTGTATAAAGTTACTGTTTCCTCATTTGAAATGATTCGCTTTGATTGTGCAAGGTACTAAACTATTGGAATAGTTGTTCAGGTAAACCAATTTCTGCAGAAGTAGCAGTTGTATATTTCTTAAAGAAATTCCTGAATTTCCTGGCTTTTAGAAATTTCATATGATAATTTCGTTTTATATTGGAATTTTTCCTTTCTTACATATTTGTTCAATTTTCATTTTCATCAAAAATAAGTTACGTATCCGATTCTCTTAAAATTTTCCGATAGATTGATAATTGGTCCACGTAACGCTTATAACTACTGTTACATTCATTATTTAATCATACTTTATTTGATTTTGGCCTAATAACTGGAATAGTAAACACTACCAACATTTTCACTGAATAACTTCTTAAAGTACAGTTTTCCAAGACCATTTAAGATATTCGTAAACTCTTTCAGAACTGTGTCTATACTATCGGGTCGGGCCCAGAAATATGCACTTTACAGTTGTCAAAATTGGGCCCGGTTACTTTCCAAATCTTGATGGATTGAAAATGTTTGTCGCGGATCCCATTTGTAATTATATTATTTTTTGGCGTTCACGTAATGAAACGTGAAAGAGCCACATTTTAAAGTGAATTTTAATGGTGAATGGTCAGAATAAATAAAGGTTTCAACACAGTATTAGATAATAAATATAAGTATTACATGTATAGAAACTTTGGTCATCTTACTCAAGTAGTGTCAGATTGAAATGTGTGTATTAATACATATTTATTTTGCGTACTGATATATTGAATATGCAGTGAAAACTTTGCTAGAGGAGTCGTCTTTCTTTACAGATTAAGAAATAAAGTGACAGAGAGTCAATGAGTTAGAAAAAGAAACTATCAGAGAAAAGCTCGTTTAACGGAGAATATATACAATATAAAGAGAAACAATTAAACTTACACGATAATTGGTTCTTCTTTGAGTCACTATTACCGATGAAAGTTGTGGCGTCGGTCGTACTTTCAGCTCCGGTTGATGTGTCTAGTAAAGTAAATGAAGAAGAAATGTGCAGAATGTGACGCCAACATGCCATTGGGCACAAAGTTAACTCCAGATACCGTACAGAGCAAAGATGACTGCTTCAATTGTGCCGTGATCTTATACTCTAATATTGCCTCCCCTATTGTAAAGCCATATAAAAGTCACACAAAAGTGGCCTTAAACATGCTGATAACTGTAGTACATCCACAAGGTTTCATTTCGCAGGTGTTTGAAGTATTTATTAAACCAGAGCGTGAACATTATCTTGTCAGTTATTTTTTTCATAACGAGGCGCCCATGACAGATAAAAAAGAGAATAGAATACTTCGTCGATAGATTTTTTGAGGCTGGATCAATATTTTCAAGAATAGACAAAACACAACAAATAAGTTTGTATTTTTTTTCCAGGCATGCATTCATGGGAATGAGGTTTAGACAAGTGCAGAGAAAGAAAAAGTACTTACGTCATTTCATCGAATAGCTATGCATGAAGATGTACAAGTAACAAAGTTTGGTCTGTGCTCATGGATCTTAATTTTTCTATTCTTCTTCTTTATTTAATCTATCAATCGCGCCATGTTCATCTTTTAAGGTGCAGAACCTAGCGCACACATAATTTTACATTTACTGAGATGTAAACTGCACTCGGCATTTGTAGACCCGTGTTTTCCTTGCGACAACGTTCAACTCAGAAAAGATGCAATCATTCCGTTATTCAATCAAAGGGTGGAATTTGCTGTCAGTTTAGACCCGAGAAACGCTAACCTTCACCTTTCAATTAACTAGTTGTCCCTGAAATACATTAATTTTCTTCTTACGGGAGAAGGCTAATTTCTAGCGCTACCGTTTGGTACGAAACTAAGACTTTTGATCGTAATATAGATCATAGGTCGTCAGATTTTTCACTTCCAGACAAATACTTCGGCTAATCTTGACATTCTGCAGAAATACATGGTATGTGCAATTTTACTCAGAGGTTTACCATTTTGACATCATTGTAATCTGTTTTAGCTATGAAAAGAATTGTATAAAATATAATCACAACCAGCCCTCCAACTGGAGATGTAAATGTTTACTTATGTGTTGTAGGTTAACTATCGCCTCCCTCTCAAAACTAATTCCTGGAATCATCGGGTCGAAAGGTTCCTGTTGAGCAACCAGCGGTCAATGGTGAAGTAGTTTTTCCAATGCCTTTGCCTCTATTGAATTTTGCGGTCGATTTATAGTGTCTTCGACATGTATATATACGTCCTCAGTGAGTGGAGTTTATAGCCAGTTGACACAAATTTTGCGGTTTGTAAACCTTCACGTTCCAATAAAAATGACTTGAAGTTTTCAAGCATTGGTTACAAGTTCATAATCAACTGTTCCATGGAAAACCAGGACAGACCAGCTCACGGCGGATACAGTTTACGACATAAGGTATAATGTTCTATCTTACAATGTAGCGTTCATGAGATTGGACATTTACTCATTTATCCATTTAAAACATTTCCAGCTTTCATGTCCCCTGTCGTGAGCTTATTCGTTAGTTCCTTTTTCATTTTCCTTTTTCCTTCCATCATTTCTTCATTAAATAATGTCATGTTAATGACACATTCGCTGATGCACCAATAACGAATGGCGGCCAAATTAAATAACTTGGCGTCATACGGCTGAAGTGATGTATGAAAATCATCAGTCTGTACCTAAATTTGTTCATGATATGTTGACCAAACATCATGCTGTTTGTGATACTGGTATCACACTATGGATGAATTTTATTATATTCATTGGCCGGATCATAATCGAAGCCTGTGGTAGAACTACATACTGCCAAAGGTTTATAACTGTTCGTGGAGCTAGTCGTATTATGAATACTTATAGTGTGCTGGTTATCAGTTGCGACCAATTAATACAATCGTATATACTCTCTCATTCTTCGAGACATTATGAGTCAGTATTATACCGTATAAATATATTTTTGCATTATAATACAAACTTAAACATCATAAACATTTTAACACTGACCTTTGTCTGACCTTCATTCACAATCTCTACGTTCTGTTTTTGTCCTTAAAGACCTAAGGGCAAGTGATAAATGAGATTGGATGATCGAACTTCGTTTATAATCCATCCAAAGGCTGCTTGTTGAAGTAACTGTTGATATTTTATTCGTTATTTAATACGCCAAGAAGAAAGTATATTGGTGACTTTGACAAAGATTACTACTTCAATTGTTTTGAAAATCACAATGATACAATCCAGAATGTCTTTTAATGAGTTTCCAATGATCCCAAAGTAGTTTTCTTGTTTCATCAGTTAATGAGACTTTGTAATTCCAATCGATAAGTTAGTCATAATTTCTCATCTTATCTGTGAATACAACTGTAAATTAATCCAGAGACCGATCACAAAACAGGAGTGAATAATTGTTTATCAAGTCCCATTTATATACAAATATCCACTTGACTTTATTCATCCATGCGCTGATATATTCTTGGCATTGGAAATGAATCTGTTTTGTTGACACTGTTGACCTTTCTATCATCAGTACACATGCGATATGTATCATCTGGTTTTGGCACAAAAATACATGGTAAACTCCAAATGCTTTTACTTGGCCCTATAAAATAACTGTCCAGTAAATAAAGATATTTTTGTTCAAACATTCCTGCTCTAGGGGATTCATCCTGTAAGAATGCTGTTTCAGATTTGTGGAATCTACAATCTCAACATCACTATAGATTTTATTTATTCCTATAAACAAGTGCTCATACGCAGGTAATATTTGGTTTAGTTAATTTATGTCCGGTGGTTGTAAAAATGAAAATGTCTTTTCCAGATTGTTTAACATTTCTGAATTCCGAAGTTTAAACCAGCGTAACTACAGTCAAAGTTAGTTCTGTCATTTACATCCTCATTTTGTTGGATAGGTACAAATAATTGATTAATGTAACTGGGCTATGTCCAACAGAATACTTCTGTAACATATTTATATGACACATTTTCTGTTTCCGACTCTAAGGAGTTTTAATGATATAATGTATTTATTTTCCTTTAAAATGTATAATGGCCATTAAATGTAGACTTTTAGGTATGGGCAAGAGAGACAGAACTTTTGAAAACTCATATCTATCATGGTTGACTGAAAAGAGTGAAGATTAGTTCATCCTACTTCTCAATCCTTTGACAATTTATATTGGAAATCAGGGACATAGACATGGAGATTATTCTTTGGAGATTAATCTTTGAATCTTCATTTGAAAGTAGTGAATGAATTCCAGCAGTGTTCAAAATGAATTCCAATTTCGAATGTGCCATTGTATCAATATTCTCTAATGTGCTAATGTGCCAACAGTTTTGATGTATCACAATAATATAATCCAAAATGTCCTTGAATAAATTTACAATAATTCCATTTGGTCCTTATTCGATGAGAACTTTGTAATTCTAATGAATAATTTAAATAAAAAAATGAAATCCTCTCAACTAATATTGATTCCACTAAGACTGATGCTAAGACATGGAATGAAAAACTCTGAAGTAAACAACATTTATATAAAAAATGAAACACAATAGCATACCCATGAAGGTCATTTTCTCCTCAAATTCGCCAACAACTTGCATCCAGAACATTTCTAATTTCTACAACCTAGGGGTTGAACTCAAGATCTGTAAACATGTTTACTTCCAACTAATAATGGACATGAAATAGAATCTAAAACCATAGACAAATATTAGCTATGCAATGTGTTGTTTACAAAATAACAAGGTATTAGTAAGGCAGGTCAAACTCCTAATCCTCAGTTATTGAAATGGTAAATAACACAATACAAATTAAATATAGACAGGCTAGGCAGAATCATCAATAAGCGATATATAGAGGAGCTCAAATGGGTAATAATTTAATATTGAATTTGTTCAATTCCAGCTTTTGCGAGCCTTGGCGAGCAAACGCAAGACATTATTCAGCGAGTTTCATAAAGTTAATATTAAATCATTACCCATTTGAGATTCTGTTTATCAAATAGTTTTATTTTAATGAAAATTGTTTAGAGAGAAAGAAGAATAAATAATTTATTTGCAAATACCCACTACATCTATGATGCAATAGCTTGTTCTAGACAAACAAAATTTCCGATGGAAAATTCCACTATTTTTTAAAACTTAGATTCAGGTAAACATCTGGCTTTTAATGCTTAAAAATAATGATAAAATTCATGTAGACAAGACTTCATTCACAACCCTGAATCACAAGTACGAAAACAGTCAGGCACACAATGTAAATTTAATATACATTAAAATGGTGACTGATACATCAATAGAACTTGAGCGGAATTGTACTTCGTTGTAATCATATCAATAATGAAATCAATACCAAGCGGATGCCTGCCATAAGTCTTTCAATATCAAGTGAATTCCTGCCATAAGGCTTTCAATACCAAGCGGATTCCTTCCAGAAGCCTTTCAATACCAAGTGGATTCCTGCCATAAGTCTTTCAATACCGAGCGGATGCCTACCATAAATCATTCAATATCAAATGGATGCCTGCCAAAAGCCTTTCAATACCATTAGTCTTTCAGAAATTGTGTTGAAAGGTTTACCAATTACATAAGGTTTAATACATACTCATCTTGTATTTAGCTCTCGACTGTGAGTGTGTTTTTGTATAGGTATTTTAAAAAATATATTAGCCTGACGTGAGAAAGGCGGTTTTGTCTAAACCTACCGATGTCATTTTAGAATAACATAATGATATTGGTCCTGAAGTGTGATGAAGTGTATGAAATAAGATAATGTGTTTACTTTTATTTTTGAAGCCTTACAATTTACACCACGTTAAATACATTCACATCTTGTATTTTGCTTCTGGACTGAGAAATTTATTTTAAATGTATTTTAAATAACCTATTAGTATGACGTGAGACAGGCGGGTTTTCGTTAAACCTACCAAAGTTGTTTCAGATATTGTTATTTGTGTTGAAGTGGTATCAAGAGCATGAAATAAGAGAATGTACGTTTAATTATCAACATCTAATTAGGAGTTAAGAGTTAATACATGAATTAATTCCTTTTGAAATATATTACCCATAGTAAGGAAATTGGGTTACCTGGGCAAACTCTTGTAACTGAGATGTCGTCCAATGCCATATATCCAGCTGCTGATTTCGTACCCTCAAAAACAAGTTGAAATTCTCCATCATAAGAAAACTCAACCTTTGCTTCATTCCATACATTCGGCAGATTACCAGTTTTATTCCAGATTTCCACCCTTGTCGACTCACCACTTTTTATGAACACTTTAAGACACTGCACGTCACTTTCGTACATGAAATACCAGAAAATTAGACACGTGTGCGGCTGCTTCAGGGTTTTGCTCTGTAACTTGGCAACGTTGAGTTCATCTGGTGGCCAGGTAGGATTGAGATACAGATAGTATCCCACAGCTTGTAAAAGTCACGAAACGAAAAAAGAAGCCAGTCAATAAAAAGAGAATCTTAGATAAGCTCTTATTCATAATGTGAAATAGACAATATCATAGGGAATGAGCAGAGTGCAATGATTTACACCACGCCAGGATATTAATATTTGACACATAGCAGCAAGTGTGCGTTTGTAGCCTTTGCAAAATAGTGCAATTGCGTCAGGAGTCATTTTTGTTGAGATTTTCATCGAATATAAAATAAAAGAAATTTAACGATCTGTTTGCAACCTTAAGTATCGTCAGTTTTATTTGATTTGGTCTGAAATTTGAAGTAATATTTGAAGTACCTTTCTGCCTTAATTAACGAAAAACAAAAACTGACAAAGAAAATTGGAAACATTTTGTCAGCCAATGAAGTCGCTTTTTGAAATTGTAGGAAAGCCTCGTTCTCGCTTTACGAGAAAAAAAAATCAGTTGTTTTAATATACTATATCCTCCTGCTCGGCCGAAGATTTCACAGAATCACGCGAGTGTCTTCAATGAAACTGTTTCCATAGTGGATTCCTATGGAAAAGTCTTGAGGTGTTCCGACTGAAGTGGGTTCCAATCAGAACATCTTCGTCGAAATTGGTTCGTTTTTGGCGGACAAACATTGGGTTAGATGCGAGGAGAAGGATATGTCTTTATAAATTAATAAGTATTCAGAATTACAATTGAGGTTTACACAATTAATATAATACCTGCATTTCTTTATCTTGATTTTTTTTAAATGCAAAAAGTCGAAGAAATTATTGTTTCCAATAGCCTGAAGTAGTGCTGCAAAGACGAAATTAGATTTGGTTACTGACATAGGGCACGGCCTTCTTGTCCTCGAAGACTTTGGATTATATTACTATAAATCACATACGTATGCATGTGAACTTGAGGATTGTAATCAGTGAATGTTGTCAGCATGTGACTATACAAGAAGACAAGGTACTGGGTATAGAAGGCGGTGACCTATATCGGTAATAGACTAAACCGCTACTATCGTAGACACGATTGTTTAATATGATTATGATGAGCATCAGAGCTTGTGTAGTAAAATTTTCAGTCAGACCTATAAAACTGATTGTGGCTATACCATACCAATTTCTGTACTGCTATCGATATAGGAATTTTGATCGCCACTACAGCGTAGACACTTTTTTGTGGCAGGTAATAGTTTATACTGGTGGAGATTATTTTATACCAAATGTGGCAGAAATTAATTTTGTATTAAACAATTACCGTGTCATAAATACATTGCAAAAGTACACATATAGATGTGTGTTGTATTTTAAAAGAATGTATGGAGATATCTAACCATGGCATTATTCAACCAGCTCAGTGGAGTGTGTCTATCATAACGGAAACGATTATATCGCTGTTGTGTTTTAATGCATAATACAGATTTGTCAAATGTTAGATGACATATCCTGAACATACTGATAAATTATGAATTATCTTGGAGCAGGAGCGATGTAATCTAGGCCAATATCATCAGAAAATAAATGATAAGTGATTATTTCTGATGTAAGAAAAATTAAAGGCGCTAACGTTAAGTACAGATAACGAAACTGATGAATGCTACAATGACGATAAAGAAGACATTGAAATATCAAAATAGTAGCAGTACGGAATATCACCAAAGGTAAATGAAATTAGAGAGATGTTTTTATTACTAATATAACGATGTCATCCACACTCACCAACCTTCAAAAGTGTTACGAAAAGTGTTACAGCAACAAAGAAGTGGAGCAGCGCAAGCACTGGAAAAATTATAAGAAACTATTTCTGAAAATAATGAAGCAACAACTAATGAGGAAATTTTCAAACGCTTTAAAACATTTGACGTCATTGGATACAAACATACAAAGTCTGGTAGTATTCGAATTCGGTTAATACTGTAACGTGTCAAGGGTCAAGGCCAAATAAAATGGAATAGATGGACAGCTCACGCCTTTGTCAGTTACAAGATCTCTCCAGTGTATTGTAGTGTCCAGAAATGGTGTGTTTACCACAGAAGTTCTTAGATGATAAAAGCACAAAACGAAACAAATATAAATAGTCAACAGTTTATTATGACTTCCAGGCTTGTGTGTGTTTTCCACAAAATTTAGTGCTCAGAATGATGAAATATAATATTTGCAAATATGAAGAACAGATGTTTGATAAAACATGTTGAAATGACAATAGTTTCAGTGGCAAATTGCATGTAAAAATCAGCATACATGTTCCATTTGTCCTAATTCACATAATCTCTAACTCAGATAATCCCAATTCCCAAACTAATATTGCACAGAAAAATAAGTTAATAGTTTTTAAAATCTGTTCATATGACGCACCGAAGTGGTAATGATTTTGTGCATCCAATCAAGGTTCGGAACCATACCCGGGTTTATGTTTTATAGTCTAATAGTAAATATCCTAGAGGCACAGTCTGGAGCCGGATGTTAATATTGTGTCGCGTTTGTTGGCTGAGACAGTTTGTCGTTTTGAGCGACACAGTCTGGAACCGGATGTCAATAGTGTTGCGTGGGTTGAATGTGACAATGTGTGTCGTTTGCAGCAACAAAGTGTGTCCTTGTGTTGGGTATATTATTTCGACATCTAAATGACGCCACCACTACAAAATGGATGAAAATTTGTGATTTCAAAATTATATACGTAATTGAGTAGGAAATTCGATAATGCCAATCGGAATACTAAATTTCCAATGGATAGCAGACGGCAGTGTTGATGACGACACAGTGACAGTGTCATCAGCTAAATCCTTTTATGGGAACTTTTATCTGATATAACTAGGAAATAAACGTTGAAACAACTTCAGAGAAACATTATAGTCATTATGAGGACTAAATTTAATGTATCGGCAGTGATTAATCTACCTTGTTATTATACTGATGCTTGAAATTATTACAAGAGACCTTTGTTCTGCTTGCTTAGTCTTTAGACCTTTACTGGAGTCCAGTAGAACCACAACTGCCAAAACGGCGGATCTCACCCCTATTTATAGGTTTTGGGAACGCACTCGGGAAATTCATGACAAAGTTTTCACGAATATGACTAAATATTTAAGAATTCGGAACGATTACCCTGAGCACCTCCTAGCGGAAAGCCGAGAGCCCAATATACACAGTAGTAAAAATGGCGCCCGATTTTAAACGACAAAAATAGCAATTATTTCACAATAAATTATACAAAGATTCAACACTGATGATGAACAGTTTCATCACATTGTTGACGAAAGATTATGAACTTACATGAGTATTACCTTAATCCAGGAGAAAAATGGATACAATTGCCTATTTCTCTCTCAGAATAGAAGGTAAGTGAAGACAGTTTACAATCCTATCACTGGGCTTTAGAAATCTTTCCCTAGATGACGATTATTTAAACAAATCATTTTTTATATGATTTACATATTGTATCAAATACTTTTCTTTTGTACAAGGGTCATACACCAAAACCGGTTACTGCAGGTACTATTATTTGCATTGGAAACAGAGGTACAACTTTCCAACATGAAGGAAATGTAAACAATAAAAAGAGATTATAAATTATCCCAAACATTAATGGTATGTGCAATGCACACTATAAGAATATAAGTTGACATGAAGTCAGGATTGTTTCAATACTCAGTGATGGGTCATTTCAGCTCATTTGGGCTGATGCAATGTTGGGGGATATTTTATTCAGCTTTCCAAAGGAGTTTTCTGATGTCTCAAAGAATGAGCCGGTTTATTTGCTTAGGCAGGTTTGTTATAAAGCCATAATTCACTAAAATTCTAAGATATAAGTTAGATATTAACCCCCATATTCATGTACCAAACTATACAGAAGAGGAGATACAACAGCGGCGACTGGAAAACGAACAATAATGGGCAGAAAAATCATACAGTTAGACTACGCTGTGTATATATAAAAAGATCAATGTGAATGGGACGCAATAATTATAAAGGAGTATGTCTTACAAAATATGAACTATGCAACAAAACATGCCATTATGAGTACTGTAAATCACATTTGTTAGCATTACGCCCTGGCCTAGGTGTTTGACAATGTCTCATATTTGGGATCTGAGTCAAATCACATAACCAGCTTTGCCGGCGATGTGGATCTATTCGCGAGTATAATCGCGCCCGTAGAGGAAAATTTAATGAACATGTTATTGAAGAAACACATGAAGCTGTTGAAGAAACATTCACATAACTAAATGAAATAATGACTAGAATTGAAGCCATGACAGTCTCTGATCATATTAAAGTACAACAGTTAACAATTTATAAGCGAAATTGGCTATTAGAAAAATATTTCCCTTAAATATATAAGCATGCCGACCTTGATTCAACTAAGACTAATTGCGCAACGGTGTGGAATACGAATATCAAGCAGTAAGTAAAAATCAGATATATTTCCGTTATTAGGACCAATAGTTGCATAGATTCAACGACAGCCACAACTAGTTGTCTCGGATAATTTAAAACCAGAAGCCAATACAATACCAACTGTACAACTGAAACAATTGCACGTGAGCTTAATTTACGAATATCAAGAGGTGTAATAAGAGATAACACAATTGCTTTGTTAGATCTTACAGTTGTACCATGTCAGACTATGGGTCAGCTTCGTAAAATTGCAACACGATTAAATATTCAAATTTCTCCAAGAGCTAGGCAGGTCGAAAATACACGCAAGGTCGATGATGAACGAAACCGTCGTTGTATTGCATCTGCAATTGCTATCGAGGCTGCTAAGGATGTTGGTGAACAAGAACGCCGTTGCCGTATCACACATGCCATTGTCAATGAAGGCGGCCACCATATCACAGCAATTACAAGCAAGCGAGTTTATTTTTCACAATCCCAGTCGTGAGTTTGAAAATTATGTAGCAATCATCCCAACTTTTATCAAATATGATTCATGAAATCATATCGGGGTTACAGCGCTCTGGTATCACAGGATCTAAAGCGGATATTATTCTTCGGCCGTATTTAATTATGACGGATAATCATACCATGGAAGGATTTAAAATCGCAACACCGTGAATTCACAATGGTGCTCATAAAATCCTGAACCGTAAAGAAACCAAGGCTATAAATGATAAAATAAAAAAAGAAATTGAAACATTCTCGAGGCGTTGAAATATATATAAAACAGGATCAGGATGGACTCTAGACAAATGGGTGAAAGTTAAAGGTAATTTTTCCCAATACCTGCTGTTTTGCGGATTAAGTTATATACCAAAACCAGGGTATGTTCTGCCACGGTCAGTGATAAATGTAAAATACGGTGAAAATAAATATTTTGAATGGGCGATTTTATTCGCGTTATAACTCTCTAGTGACAATACAGACCAGCAGGGAAATACTAGCAATACCTTGGTGACTTCAAATTTGGCGACATAAATTTCCAATGCAGGTTACTAAAGCCACTTTCAAAAAGTTCGAAACACTTAACCCGGGTATTGCTGTGAATGTGTTAACATAAATAAAGCCTTTTTATCCACTTGCACTATTCCCGCATGTACAAAGCGATTGCACCCAGATTCATTTGTTGTTCCTAAGCGATATGTTTGGCTCAGAGTCGCTATCTGGATACGTATGGATATCAACAGACAGGGCAATCACAAGAGTAAGAGTAGACCTTTCAAGCATGTACTTAACACTCAACATTTGCTCGCTGTCCATGATTTTAAATGTGCTGGAATCGGTGAAAAGCCATGGTGCACGATTATGCCAGAACCCGTTAAAAAGATTTCTGAAGTTTACAGCAGCACAACGAAACCTGATCTATGCGGGATTTGAAAGTTTAAATGTCCCATTGAAGAGACCACAACCAAACAAATACGGCACAAGTTGCTGAAGAAGTCCTATGCAGATTTTATCATTGTTGTCAGATGAAACCGCCATCGATGTTGTATTTTGGGAAGGATTCAGCTTAAGTGTTTCTTAAATTGCTCGAGGTTACGGCGCAATGGATTCAATAACAACTCTATTCGCCTGACGACATGATTATAATTCAAGATGACATTAATGCGTTTTATATGGCCACCCATTGCTTGACCTGTGCTGGTGCTTACGATGGAAATGAAAGTTCCGAAGTTCATGATCAACGTCATATCACCGGCGCGTATAGATGAGCTGCACACTGTATTATCAATCTACACTTACGAATTGTGTGTGTGCGTTTGTGTGTGTGTGTGTGTGTGTGTGTGTGTGTGTGTGTGTGTTTGCGTGTGTGTGAGAGAGAGAGATTTGGATTTTTAACGTAGCTTTAGCAATTTATCAGTCATTAAGAGAATAAAAGGTCGTCTGTAAGATTAATTTTAGGATGGCCTGTAAACTTTCTAATTGACAAACAGCTTTTACGAATGGGATATCGTTACGCACCTGATATTGTCAAAATTACCTCAAGGATTCAAGTTAAACTGTGACGCCATCAGTGGCAGCTATGAAAGCGGATCTGAGATGACAAGCATAACGTCGGAGGGTAGAATACTATTTGGATTTTCACAAGCTGCGAATCTAGGTGATTTGTTATCAATTATTCCCGCGTCGCCATGTCATAATAGTTGCATTGCATATTCGTTTCACCCTTGCAGATCAGGATGGACACTTTGTGGATCTCTGCTGTGAAACATTGCCGACACAACAGTACATTAAGATCTACCGAACGTTTAAAAATCATGACATTGGTGCATTGACCTGTCATACCTGTGCGTGTTGTCAATTTGACAAAACACGTTTACATGACATATTACGAAACTGGCCTTGGTGATGTTATTAAATGATTGTTTGCAGGAACACCAAAGGTTCTCACGGCCTTGTCATCACGCGTTGCACCAATCGCTAAACAAGTAGCAATACGAGTCGTTGATAGAATCAAAAACATTACAGCAGATCGGTTAAAGAATTTTGGAATTGCAAGCGGTTTAGTGAATTAGAGATTGACTACGACGACTATTGATTCCAAGACCAAAAGTGATTGAATTATTATCAACAAAGGTAATCATAGCATCGGTTGGTAAAATTATCGACGAACCCGATCAACAACGACTGTCCGATTGGTAAGTGTCAATGTATTAGTGGGAAGCAGATTACTGCTGTCACGCAGGAGGCATTAGACAAAATCATCATGAATATATAGTTTCACCACGGCTCAATTTAAAGATGCATTTGGTTCTACATTTGACTTGGGTTTGCTTGTCTTAGTGGATCAAAGCAAAACAGATAGATTTTCAGTATTATTCGCACCCGGCTAGGGTCCCTAATCAATAAAATAGAGTTACGTGTGCCAGACACGCCAAGTATTTTTCTTCCATGTGAGGCTTTCTTTGAAGCTGATGGAAAACTTGTTTAAGACAGCGCCGCTGGCGATGATTATCAGGTCTATTCCACAGTTGGATTTGTTAACAATGACATTATGATGTTATTCTTCAGCGAGCGTTATTCCATCGACGGAAAGAAAAATCGAAGCAATTC
>JAECUM010060582.1:0-23670 GCA_016617855.1 Megalonaias nervosa
TCTCAGAGTTTTGTTAACTAATTTCTGACCATCTGCAACCCTATTCTTCACTTTCAATGGCTCATTGTATTGTTTCTCATAAAATATCGATGACACTGGCCCTATGTATTTTTACTATAAAATTTTGATCGCTGCTGACCCAACATTGTTTTCATAAATTGTGTCAAGACCAATGACCCAACAATTTTCAACATAAAACTAATGGCCCAAGAATTGTTTATACAGTTTTAAGTCTTATTATTTGTAAAAATATAAAAATAAAATCAAATTAGATGTAAAATGAAATTATTAAAAACGAACTTGTAAAACAGACCTCTTTTAAATCTAGAGAACTAGGATTAAACATGGTACTCACAAAGTGACCGGAAGCCACTATTCAGCAAGCGAAGCGATGCAGAAAGGGTGACCCATTATACCGCAGGTGTTTGGTACAATGTTGAAATGCAGTAGCATATGGCTTTTCAAATTATTTGTAGACCATACACGTTACACATACACACTATATATGTATCAATTTTTCGTGACCTATAATTTTACAAGTATCCTTATTTAACAATTAAAATAAGCATCTTTATTGATTTCAAATTAGTGGCACCCAATCAGCCATTCAGTTAATTGCAATTTCAGAAACACATATATAGAATACAATGCATACAGTTTGCTACTGACCAAAGCTAACACTACACAAATATCAGATGAAACTTTAAGTCTGTTTATTACATACGCTTATATAGTCCAAGCAAATTCATATCATATTTACTTAGATTTTATCTGTTACATTAAGAAAACTTGCTTAAAATAATTTTTGAGGACAATCTTTGTTTTTCTGACATGATACCTTTTGTAGAGGCAATATATGGCTCACATTGATTATAAAAGTTGAAAGAAATATGTTGTTGAAAAGGAATTTGATATAACATATGTACAGAGAGTGTTTATTAAATGAAACTAAATCAACAAGAGATAAATTAAATTAGGTCCTACCATGGTGACATATATGATGTCACGATAAACATAGTCACTCTTTCACCACATGATACATATTGTCTGCTGGATAAC
The DNA here is from genome assembly GCA_016617855.1 of Megalonaias nervosa. Taxonomy (NCBI): domain Eukaryota; kingdom Metazoa; phylum Mollusca; class Bivalvia; order Unionida; family Unionidae; genus Megalonaias; species Megalonaias nervosa. Next base: position 1,060 of record JAECUM010060582.1, read on the forward strand.
ATGAATAAAGTCCCATATGGTAACTGTTCTGTATTAATATATAGTAAATCTAAAGCAACAATAACAGATGAATCAATGTAAAAGCATGCACAAAATCTGTATAAAATTTTTGCAAAAAAAGATCGATGTAAAGTATGTATTTGCCTCTACAAAAGGTATACTGTCAGAAAAACCTTGATTGGATAAAACAATTTGGAAATACTCTACCAAAACAGTAAAAACCAAATAAAATAATGCTATTTGTGATTGTTGTAGACAGTAACCAAAAACATAGGTGTGAAATGATGAAAAGTTCAGATTAACGCTGGTGTCGAAATAAGAGTTCATAAAGAAAATTAAAATCACTATAAACCAAGAAAACACTTGTGGTTTTAGGTGTCCTATGTATTGAGTGTTTGATTGAATGTTAAAGTTTCTAAAGCTACATGCATATAGATTCCATACGTGGATCATTTAATTCCTTGTGAAGGTTTTGATATGGACAATCCTGATCATCAGAGAAAATGATTTTAATTGGAACATTTCCATCTTATCATGCAAAACAAACAGGCCAAAAATAAAAATAATGTCATCATATACAGAAATAGAGATGCACATAATTGGTGAGTTCTTGAAATAATCAGCAAGCAGTCTGTAATCAAAGGGTTCCTGCAGGCATATTAAAAGTCTCTTAATTTTCCTAGAAGTTTGTTTTGTCATCTTCTAAGATATTTCATCAGATCTACAGCTTCATTGTCTCAGCTATAAAGCATACAAATTAAACCCAGTGTTCGTAAGGTAGTAACAAATTTTGTTTTACCACCCACATAGATATGCTTTTTTTTGAATTCTTTATTATCCCCTTAATAGGTTCATTGCTAAGTGAGGAATACCATCCCAAGTTTACCATACAATCAAAACTTTTCTGGTTATCAATTAATCTAGGGACAATAAATAATACACAAACAAGGAAAGGACACATACAAGCGTGCACATATGCATATTGCACGCAATCTCATTTGACACAAATTAGATAGGCTGACAAAATTAATTGTATAGGTGACATAGACTTCGCAATATTACAGTATTAGTTTGTTTTCTACATTGCCCAAGTTAAAATTTCATGGTTGAGGTCCATTTTTGAAGAAATTGGTCCTCTTTTGTTTAACTTCACAGCATATTTTTCAATGTTCTTGTGCGCTTGAACTATTTGCTTAAAAACATAAATGGAAGGATTTTGCATGTGAAATCTACAAGTGTAAATATAATATTTATCCAAAATAAGCAAGAGATTACACAAAATGTCCAATTGTTCACTGCCTAAAAGTATGTTTTTTGGACAAATGGACAATATTTGGACAACAAGGTGCAAAAAATCAGAAATCATTTGCCTTTATTAGTTTCTTGCTGTAATTAATTTCCACCATTTGTTTTAAGTCTAGAGAAAAATTGATGCCAAGAAGTGTAAAGTTGGAAGACCAGTTTAGCTCCATATCGGGACATATTCTTTCATTAGAAAATTTCTTCCAAATAGCATTTGTTTTTGTTTGGTTACATTTAAGTCAAGACAGTAGTAAAAGTATTGCAAGTTATTCATAGTTTCTTTAGGAGAATGTAGCGATCGATCCAGAAGTATGAAAGCATCATCAGCATACTGACCTAATTTATACTCACTGACTTTAAAAACGAGACCCCGTACATCTTCATTTTGCTTTAAATTTATAGCTGAAATCTCAACGCCAATAATAAATAAATAAGGCGCAAGAGGATCCCATGACAATATCCTTTTACAAGACTAATGATGACATTTCCATTATTTATAACACAACTTTAAGAGTTAATTCAAATATCCACCAATTATAACTTGGTTAGATGGGTTGCATTCCTCTCCGTATCATCAGTTGAGTCATATATGGGAGACAAAATATTAGTTTAAATTTAAGAAACGAAAATCTTTATACCTTTCTGTAGCAAAATGTTTTAGAGCTAAACTTTCGACCTTCTCATAAGCTCTTCATCAGAGGAATGAAGCTTGGACTGGAGTCGCATGATCAACTGAATGTTGATCGTGCAACAAAATCCTTCAGTACAATGGCGGGAATTCCAATCCGGAATCATGGTTCAACACTGGCTCCCCCTCCATGATTTCAATGGCTTCCCTTATTTTTCTCCTTATTGAAGAATTTACTGAGCTTCTCAGTTCCATTGATGAAAATGTTTGGTTCACTTATGAAGTGTAAGATGAGAAGTTGTCTTTTCTGGATATCTGTGTTGACATTATAGATGATGGTGGAACAAAAGCTACGCACTCGGGGCAAATGGTTACCAAGACCAGATGTTTGCGATTCCAGAAAAATCAGAGAAAGGAAAAACAGCAGAAAAAAAAGGAGAAAGATATGTAACTGGCACTTTACCATATATTGGTGGACGCTCTGAAAGACTAAAAAAATCTGCAAGCATGTAGCTAATGTCATTCAGAAACCACATAACACTATCCACTCAGTCTTGGTACATCCCAAACACAACACTCCTTTGAATACGAAGCGCTGAATCATCTATAAGCTCCAATGTGATAATTGTGGAAGAGACTTCATTGGGAAGACCGCAAGAAGCCTTGGAACCAGAAATAAAGAACACTTGTACACCAACAGAGACTCTCGGACAGCAGTTGTTGAAGATTGCAAAGAATCAGGGCATACCTTTTCTTAGGATAATATCCGAATACTTGGTAGAGAAATTAAGGAGACAAATAAGGGAAGCCATTGATATCGTGTTAAACTGTGATTCTGGATTGGAACTACAGCCGTTGTACAGAAGGATTTTGTCACATGATCAGCATTTAGTTCATCACGTGATTCCAGTCCATTTCTCTTATGAAAACCTTTTGAGAATGTTGAATGCTTAGGAGTCTAAAACCTTTTGCTACAGAAATATCTTTATTTTAGTTTCTTAAACTGCAGATGGCTGTAGAAGGTAACAGTATTCACTGTAGTATTAGCTTCAAGATACATAATTGTAAGTTGCTCGAGGCATTTATCTGACATATTTATTATAACCGCACAGTGTCATTTAGAAAATACTTGGAGACACGCTATGTTAGCATATTTATCGGATCACTAAATGGAAAGAGCTCAAATTCCAGAACATTAGGGAAACGATTGGAACCTCTTCTCAGCACAATACTTTAATGGAGAATATCAAGCATACGGTATTACGGTAATGTTGCGGAATTAAGATCAATCTCTGTTTCAGTATATTTAAGAATGTATAATTGAAACAGTCATTACTGTCATATTAATGATTGTTCCACTGCCTAATGGTATGTATATTTAATTTGTATTTGTCACCAAGTTTGAACTTTCGAAAGGTTTCTGGCAAATTCCACCCACAGAAAGAGCAAAGGAACTTTCAGGATTTGTAACTACAGATGGACTTGATCAATATTAAGTGATGACATTTTGTATGAAAGTTCTCCTTCAACTTTCCAGTGTTTAATTGAACATAATATCTGGTCTAGATAACTGTAACGCTTACATGGAAGACATCATCTACAGCATCACCTGGAAAGATCACGCAGAAACCAGTCGAAAAATACTTTGACTCTGTGATGCAGACGACAGTTAATTTAGGTAAAACTGAGTTTCGCTGTGCTTGTGTTACATCTTTAGGATATATTTTGGGACTTGGCCCTTTAGCTATTTGTGGGTATGGCTTGATATTATCGGCAATTTTGCCCAAATTATTCCAAAATTTCTGAACCTATGAACAATATGTTGAGTAAGAAAACTAAGTTTCTTGGGTCTGAAAAATATCAGGAGGCTTTTGATAAATTAAAGGCCATACATAAGAATGCACCAGTCTGTTCAGTTCTAGATTTCAATCAGTCAGTTAAAATGTCTGTTGATGCAAGTGATGTAGGGGTTGGTGGGGAATTTGTTCGAGCAGACAACAGTGGTGTGGATCAGTCAGTCTGCTATTTTTCTATTAAAAAAATAAACAAGCACCAGAGAAATTATTCCACTATCAAGAAGGAATGTTTGGCTTTGATACTGGCATTGCAGCACTTTGACTTGAATATTAGTTCAGCAGCAGAAGAGGGTGAACCGACGTAAGAGATGCCAGACATGCGTGAAAAAAATTACGCAAAAAAATACATGGAACAGTTGGAATGACCAACGAACAGTAACTAAAGTTATGTGACACATCATGATACTTTCTTATGTGCCATAAAATGTGACTGGTGGGACATGATGCCACATGTCTGCGGCATGATGCCTCAGTGCAGGACATCATTATAAACTGCCACACTGCAGACATCGTAGCGATATGACTTAAATTGTTAAAGCCAAGTTAAAATTCCAAAGAAACAAACAATGGTGTATCCATTTTTCAGAAGAATTTGCTTAGCTTAAAAAGTAAAGTGTATACAAACTATGCACCGACTACCGGGCAAGCCATGTGAAACAGCTCGTGGCTGAGCGAGCGAGTCACTATCTTGGATTATCTCACTTAAATACCTAAGACGAGGCAGAAACAGGTGTTGTATTTGAGGAATCGGGGGTTGAATAGGGTGACGCGATGTCTAATTAGATTAATGTAATAGAAAGTCTGTGTTCAAAGAGAGAGAGGGAGGGAGGAGATTATAATGACGGTGTTGAGTCCTCATAAAAATCATTACAAATATTTTTATTAATGCTCAGTTGATTTCATGTCCTAATAATCATAGGCCCCAGAAAGAACCTCGCAGATTTTCAAGTGTATGAAGAAAATTCTTAAATGTATAAAATACAAAATATTTATTGTATATGAAATAAGAACGACACTTTAGTTTTCTTATTTCAGAGACAATTTAGAGATATTGAAGAAAATTAGACTTTGAATTTGCAAACTTAATCTATCATTTGTTATAGATGTAATGGATATAAAGTTAGATTTAAGACAAAAATATCATCTTAAGGACTGGTATCCTTGTCTGAAACAACCGATACGTAATGCAAAGAAGTTTACTATTGAAACAATAATGGACATAATTATTGTCAGCTTTTACGGGAACATAAGGATTTAAATATCAGTTCTAGAAATTGTCTTAATCTAATCTATGCGCTAATGTGTTATTTACAACCCCTTACATTGTTATGTACTTACCTACTTTAGATATATCTTTCTTGTATATTGGTGTTCTATTTCAGCGACATATTGATATTGTAAAACACGCCATCAATTAATCAATAAACCTTTATTTCATCCACAGGAAAAATTAATTTACAAACACAGAACAGGACAGAGAATGGATAATTTAGCACTTTACATTGATGATTTCGGAATGCATTAGAGTGTGTCAGTGATACATGAAATACTAATATAGATTAGGCAGGAACAAGTAAAAAAATATCATCAATTAGGAAATACATGTAAAGATCCATTCATGATAATGAATTTACTTTTTTAAATCGGGTCTTAGACCTAAAACAATTTGGACAGGAGCTGATTTTGCCTTCTTCAAATGTTTATGTATGCAAACTAAGAATTATACTCGTGATGTAAGACCAAGAAACTAGCATGAACATATATTAAACTGGTGATGTTTTATTTTCCCTTGTCTACTTTCAACGTAAGTTCTTAAAAGAGTTTTGGTAACTTATCTCGTCGTTATGTTTGTTAATATATGTGTGGTTCAAGTCGAAACTTGTCAAGCGCATACCACTATGTGTCGTTTGCAGTGTGTGTGTGTGTGTGTGTGTGTGTGTGTGTGTGTGTGTGTGTGATTTGTGTTTTTAACGGATCTTTAAAAGTTTTCAGTCATATCGCTATGATGTCTGCAGTGTGGCAGTTCATTGTGATGTCTATCACTGGGGCATCATGCCGCAGACATGTAGCATCATGTCCCACCCAGTCACATTATCCTGACACTAGTCCGACCAGTCTTAACACTAACTTCTTAATGCTGAGCGCCTAGCGAGGCAGCTGTTAGTACCATTTTTGTAAGTCTTTGGTATGACTCTACCGGAGTTCGAACCTCCCGCATCCGAGTGGACGCTCTAACCAATAGATCACCGGAGCGGTCAGATTGCAATTTGTCTTATTAACATATTTGTTGTGACTGCATGCTGAAGGAGGTCGGTATACTGCTGACCAGATTTTTGACAGTGAATAACATCATGGCCTGGCTTTAATACCCACATGGACGCTATTAACCTGGTTAAACTTCGTTCATAGTTATTCTTTGCTTTGCAGTTCCAAGTGGAAGGGTGAATATGGGCTCGTAAGTGTTGAAGTCTAGAAAAATCAAGATGTCTACTGATTCTGTCTCGACAAGCAGTCTGCTCATTTTCAAGTATAGTCATATTGACTAATTATTTCCACTGATAATTATTATGGAAGCGTGACTGATTAAAGAAGTTCAAGAGGAAATTTGAACGCTCATGTATTTAAAAGTAACTTCTGAATCTGTGGAATAAAACCAGCTTGTGCAGATTAGGTGCTATCAAAGTGCATGTGAAAACGAGCAGCAGAGAAGCTGAACAGACCATTTTGCTGGAGACCTTATTTACGAAAAATAAAGGTTCCTACGAAAATGAAATACAAGGTTAATAACACCAAACCGAAGCCTCTAACCGACTGAGAGGCTCTCTAAATTGGGTGAGCTCATTTTGTTACTTCATCGCTAACGTTTGTTTTCATTTTTTTATGCGTGTTCGTTTACTCGTCGGACACTCACTGTTGGTCGTTCAGCTTCTCTGCTGCTGTAATTAAATCATTGTTATATCAATACTGATTGGAGAACCACGCTCAGCTAAACTAGCTCGAGAGCGACTAGAGGCAATTAAGAAACATCTACCCATCCATGATTCTGTCAAGCAGCAATTACAAGCGCGTCAGGAGTCTCAGGTGGAATTTGCAGAAGGTGCAGAAAAATTATTTAAACTGGTTACAAAGACTACCAAAGGTCTTCCTGCGTTGGAGACAACCGTTGAAGCAACTGGGAAAATAGCCGAGCGAACTAAAATACCTGAAAAGATTCTACGAGAACTTCCGGCCGAGAAAGCTGCTGCTCAGCCACAATTACAAGTACAACAAGTACTTGAGAGCGTTGACAAAGTTCATGAGGAGGTCGGTGATGTGAGGGATCTTGTTACTCCAAGACCAAAACCACCAGCCCGATTTTCCGAAGAAGGTCGTAGGATACTTCGAGAAAACCCTATAGCGCTTGCCGCAACAAGATATCCACATCGTGATGAATTACTAGATCCAAACACCACTAGTGTTTCAGAAAAAAATGGGTTCCTTTTGTATTTCGAAAGTCTCGTGGTATATCTAAAATTTCTGGTGATCAAAACAAAAATTAATTTGCAAAGTTTGCAAGACAAGTCGAGGAAGTTAGAAGAGCGCCATTACCGTGGGATATATTATCGTCAGGAAAATCGCCATTCAGATCACCTCGTATTGAGGAGGAGGAAACAACTGGAAGTGGCATTGGCACAGGTACCAGGGGAAGTGATCTTATTACTCCATGTCCCGATAACGTTCTTGCAGATGTTGAAAGACTAGAACTTCTCAACTGGGGAAAACGCGCAGGCAATAATTCCCCATAAATCATTAATGAAGCAGCTGCTATTTGCCAGAGATTATTTACAGGCGGTATCATGGGAATTAATGTTTACCGGGCTCTCATAGATGAACTTGTCGATGATTATTACCATAGCCATAGCGATTAAACAGTTAGATAAAATAACTAAAAATAAGATGATCATACATAATGCTCAACGTGCCCCTGCTATGGTCAGGGTGATAAATTCGAGATTACCTAATTATAAAGCGATCTACGGTGATGGACTCGGCGATGTTGTTCAGGGTTTATTCAGAAGGTTAGCTCCAAAGGCAATACCAATTGCAAAGCAATTATGGATGAAAGCTATTGACGTTGTTCGTAAAAAAAGGTATTGGTGTTGTTGGTGATGTTTTTAGTAAAGCGTTTTCGGCAATCCGGGATAGACTAGGACGATTAATGCGACGAAAACCTCAGCCAGTAAAATTACCCAGCACGGAAGTGATGCCTGAAAATGTTAGTAAAATAATAAATCAAGGTACAAATCAGAAACTAGCAGAGTTGGCTGGTGTACCACTATCAGAAAAAGAAAAAGAAAAAATATAGCTGCTAGTCTAATAGCTGGAAGTGGTCTTCATGTTAGACGATAATAAATATAACAAAAATGTCCAAACGTGTATCAGATTCCGCATTCAACATGGGCGCACCAGTACACAAGGATGAGTCTGTGCGCGATTATCAGGATTATTCTTATGATGCACGTGTACCTGACGCACGTGGAAGAATCGAATTACAAGTTCAGGATACAAGCAGATATTTCTTACACGCTGAGGCATTCATTGAGATCGAAGGTAGGCTTTTAAAACCGGACAATACAGATTACGAAATTGGTGATCGAGTTGGTTTTGTTAACAATGGTGTTATGGCATTATTTAACAGCGCCATATACATGATTGACGAAAGAAATATTGAATCATGCCTGGAAAACGTCGACGTTGCCACGACGATACTTGGCTTTGCTCGATATAGCGATGATTACTCGAGATCAGCTGGCCCATCAATGATGTTTGCCAAGGACACATCTGATCATCCAGAAAGCAGAAACGTAACAATGAATGCAGCTGGAGACGCAGTTGCATCGATGAATGAAAATCACAATTTGGGATATACAGCACTCCGAGCAATGCTGAACGACAATGAAGCATTTTCATGCGTGATTCCGCTGTCACATATATTTGGATTTTGCAGAAATGTCCGAAAGCTTATATTTGGTGCCAAACATACAATCGTGCTTGTCAGAAAAGCCACCGACGACGATGTAATATGACACGCTGAAGGAATTAATCCAGGTGCAACAGAGGCACTTCACGGAAAAGTAACGCTAACGAAACTTTCATTGTGGATGCAGTAATGACTCCATCGATCGACGAAGAACAACGGTTACTTTCTTTTATGAATCAAGGCGGTAAAGCAACGTTGTCATGATTGACAATGACTACAGATAGTATTCAAAGCAACATTAATGGTTTATTCACATGGCAGATAGCATCACAGAAAGGTGTCTCTGCACTGCGACATATATTTATTGCTTTCCAAGATGCTGCACGAGTAAACTCAGTTACGTACGATAATGATATCTGACAAACTTGGAGTTTCTGAAGTTTATTTTGAAAATAAATGGACGTCAAGAACCAGCTGAGTATATATTACTGAATTTTGAGAACAACCATGTTGCACGTCCTCATTGTCGGTTGGTGACATTTATGGGGCGTGATCAAAATGTTGATACTGGCCTCCAAATCTCTCAGCGGGATTTTACAACGCTGTATCTGATCTATTATTTCTCACTGGAACACGTTGATTTGTTCAGATAATCAGTCGTTGATATACACTTTCGAGCTCGTGTGACAAGAGGAGCAGCTGTTACTAATTACAGAGCAATCGCTGTTATACTCGGCGATAAAACAATGCTACTTGAAGGTGTTGGTGGACGAATGAGAGTCGTTGATGCCCCAGTTGAAAACATGTAATTAGATCGCTCATGATAATTATAATGTCATATCATCATGTCAACGTCAGTCTGACTCCTGGTCAGATTAAAAAACTGCAATCAGTATCAAAATAAAACTGTGGAGTAAAAATATCCCTAAAAAAAGAACAAATCACAGGTGGTTCAAATAAACTATCACTGACACAACGTCACCTTAGGAACTTCAATAAAGCCAAATAATCAAAGACCGGCATACTTAATCTTTCTGCGGGTGCCATTAAAGACATCGCTAAGACGGGTGGTATATTTCTACTTCTTGTAGCTATACCGGCGTTGATAGTCGCTGCAGCCCCAGCTGTTGCAAAAGCTGCTGCGTTGGGTACTGTTGGAACTGCTGCTGGAAGGGCATTAAAGAAAGCAAAGGGTCACGGAATAAAAAGATCTAAAAAAAGGGAAAGGGTCTAAGACTGCCAGGAACTCCACCGTGGTACGGAAAGGGTTTAAGGCTTCCCGGGACACTTCGTTGATTCTTCCTATGTCCAAGTTTGATTTACTTGATGCTGCTAAATACCTAAACATAAAAAAACTTCAGAGGTATTTTTATGCGTGATCAGTTACCGCGTAAACCAAGCAATGTTGAAACTGATATTATTAATCTCGATGGACGCAATGGTCCTTGTACACATTGGGTTGCGTACGCGATAGATCCACGTGAAATTGTTTACTTTGACTCGTACGGGTTATCTCCACCAAAAGAGTTTTTACAATATAGTAATTTAGCTGGTGACATTCCATTGTGGTATTCAACGTTACCAACACAGAAAACCGACCCACCAATATGTGGCCGTGAAACCCTCGCTGTGCTTGACGCGATTTCAAAATCCTCAGTGTCACCTCATAAAGTTGTGCACGAGTACACCGTTTTAAACAACGATTAAATGTATAATGACAGACATTTACGGAAGATCAGCTAAAACTAAAATCCAACAAACACCAGGTGAAGATTTACTCAAGCAAGTAACGAAACAGATAAATGATGAATTATCTGACCTCTTAAATTTTGCAAATATTGATCCAAACGAACTTGTAGTATTTCAGAACCGTGAAAGAAAATTAATGACGAGTAATATTTCAATCAACGATATTATTGTTCGTACTCAAGGAACGCGAGAAGGTATTATACCTGTATATGACTGACATGGCAAACTTGTTCCTAGTGTTGTTACTCCATCATCGATCCGAGATATTATAAGTGAACGAGTACTAAGGACCGGCGATATAATGACTGACAGCCTCTATATGAACAACAGTAAAATTACCAACGTGGGAGAAATTACTGGTGATTTTGACGCTGCAACGAAGAAATACGTCGACGATAACAACATTCCGATGACAACTTCGTTGTCGACGATCAACAATGGAATGACCGCATTTAGAACTGAATTTTCCAATCACGTACAGTTGTTTCTGAATTTTCATTGAAACGTAAACAGAACCATTAGTTAATTTTTTGGAAGTCCAGCAAACGTTGACATAAAACTCGCCGAACTTAACTCGAGACTCAACGACGTAATCAGTGGAATTCCTAACGTTGTTAAAAAAACTAATCTGATTAAAATTCCTCACAAGTAGATCATCAGTATCGTATACACAGTATCATCAGGATCATCAATATGTTCACAGCAAAATAACACTATCAAACATACCGCGGAAGTTACTGGTGTGTACAGGCTGTCCGTGTTCAGCTCTGCAAAATTTAGGATATATACATTTCCATGGCGTCATTCAACCGATAATTTTTCTGGAACTGTGTCTATTGTGTTAAATAAAGATGCCGAAGAAACATTTATACTGAAGCCATCTGATAAAAAATTAATCGCAGCGTCTTACTGGTGGTTTCTGGAATTTGTCGCTGAAACACCTCAGTTAATTACTTAATAAAAATATAATGATCAACGCTAATCAACACAGATACAATCAAGTATGTGAGTAGCAAACTAAACTAAAAAATATCGTTGACGAGTACAGCGCAGAAGTAAAAAAATATCGCAAATGTGTCGTTGTCGTTGACATAGTTGTGTATTCAGCGTCCGCGCTCATCGCTTGAACTGGTGTATTGCTATCAGCAGCAACGATGACGTCGCCTACAGTTGTAACAATTTGTGTTTCAGCTGCAACAACAATTGCTGGTATTCTTAATATCATAGCAAAAAATATCGACGTGAACAAATGCAAAATTACACGAGTATACAATAAAACTGCACGCGGCGATGTTAGCATACTCTAAACTATCATCGTTGATTTCGTCGTATCTCAGTGATGGAATAATATCAGATAACGAGTTCACAGAAATAATTAAGATTTACAAACGACGCATTAGTAGATGGAGAACCAGGAAAAAATCCTGATTTAAAATCCTGATTTAAAATAATAATGTCGTCATCGCAGGAACTACTACAACTGATCGTCACTAATACAGCACTGCCAAAAACCATAATGATATCAGCGAGCTCAACTAATCCTGAGTTCAGTATTAATTTTCCAAATGCAATTCCTGCCATGAGATCGCGCTAGCACAATTACAAGTTTATTATAGTTGGCCAAATATCAAGTCGAAATCATTCGGTGGATTACCCGCAAACAACTCGTTGGTATTTGCAAATAAAAATAAACCAGATGGAACTCCATATTGGTAAGTTGCAGGTATATCTACGGGCAGTTATCAGATTGAGCAGATCAATGAAGAATTCCAGTACAGAATTAAATCTATCATTGGAAATGAGTCCAAGATAGCTATCACTGTTCACGAACCAACGTTATCAGCGGCAATAGAAATATATATCACTATAAACTGCCACACTGCAGACATCGTAGCGATATGATTGAAAATTGTTAAAGCTACGTTAAAAATCCAAATCTCACACACAGTCACACACACACACCCTTTTGTGCATTGCCTGAAACATAAATATATGCACACATGCATCGCAATGAAAACCACCTGCAGCTTAAAGGCAGAAGTAATAATCACGAGTACGAAACACGTTAACTAGGACAATAACAACAACTTTTATGCCAGATAATACCAATAATTGGAATCAGTCATCGTCTCCCTGAGCTCGTTGATTATCCACATCATCCCCTGCTAGACAACATTGCCACCAACTACACCTAACATTCAACAACAAAGATGATGTTTTATTCTCTCAAAATTATACACAGGATACTATTTCATTTCTTTTGGACTTTATAGAACTATATCAGCATTATTTGGATTCATTTATTAATACTGTAAGTTCCTGCCACATTTTCATTTATAACTTTGACAAGTAATTCATTTGTTCAGTTTACAAAACTTGCTGGTTTTAAGTCTTTCTGTTACTCAGTTTGTGACCATAGATTCTTAATGCAAAACCATTGTTAAGAGAATGGAAAATAAGTCGACGATTTTTATACGTTGTTTTTCTCTTCTTCTTAGGTTAATATTGCTTGAATTTGGAATAGTGAAGTTATTACACGTGGTGATGCGGGCAAGTTAGCGATTTGCTCACCCACGTACTATTTTGTTGTGCATTAGTATCAACATATTCTTTGATAAGCGCAACCCACACGCCAGAGTCACTGATTCTGTGACCTCAGCCAGGTTTTTTGCGACAGCGCCTTTGAGCCTAAGATAATATCTTGAATGTCCACATAAGACGGTAGAAGATTACCAGTTTGATAGTGAAAAATTGCGAGCGTATAAGGGTTAACACCAATAACAATACGACTAACAATAACAAAACTCAGTCAAATCCGCTTTGTTGGCAAACCTGTTCACGTCCGTAAATGTTAACATATTTTCTATAGTATTAAACGTACATTAATGTGAAATCAATAAGTGCTTTCGGGGTTAGTGCTCAAGTGCACAAACGCATCACTAACAAGATGACAACATATGGAACCATCGAACAATGTTTTTTCGGCAGTCAAATAAACCGGTTGCTGTTTACCTGTGCCTGGTTAAATAATTAACAAATTCCACTGTTGGTGCAATTCCAAACGAATACAATTACAAACAATGCTGAGGTGTCACCACACATGCAACCCAATCAGTGGCAGGTCATGTTGCCAAATCCCGGTTGACAATGCCTTTTTCACGTGTGCGTGGCAAGAACGATTCAAGTTAATTTAGCATAGAGAATCAAAGAAAATGTTTGATTTTGTCATAGCGAGTAAGTTAAGAATGGTCAACGGCGTGACCTGCGTGTTGTACCGGGTAATCGAAGAACCTTTTCCGATGGTATTCGGCGATTTGTTCCTGGTAATCGAAGACCTTTTCCTTGTTTTGTACGACCCGTAACAGCCTTTTCCAAAGCCAAGACTGATACGGTTCCTACAGCCCTTAACGCCACAGCTTTTGCAACCACGGGAAATGCTGCAGCTAATAAAACAGGAGTCGCTGTCTGGTATGTAAATAGTATTTCACCTCTGACATTTCCGGCCAATTTTATTAAAGAAAGTTTAAATGTGACCCAACAATCATTTTTAATTTCGTTTTTTATTTTTTTTTAAAGCTGATTATCACTTAAAACGACTTTCACTTTGTGGTAGGACATTTTTAATTAAATAGATAACACGTTCAATTATATGTTCCACAGATGCATGAATGACCCTCACTTGGCCACCAGCACTCTCCAACAACAGTCTTATCAGAAAATATCACAGCATAACATTTGTAATTAGCACCAGCGGTAACTATAAGTGCATGAAAATTCATATCAACATCGGATTGCCTGAACACCTCAAGGTGTTCCAATCCAAAGTAATAGATCGGGTACAACGTATGAAAGTCTTGTTGGGAAATCTGCAGACCCGTGCCAACGTCTTAATGCCGTTCCATGAGCGACCACAGATTGTGATATGCACGTGCAATATGAGTAGTGGCTTCTGCATAGTCAAGACAAATTTCTTCAAAAGGTTCCTAACGACAGTTTAACCGCTACGAAACGTCAGTCACTCCTAAGGAGTCAAATGCCATCTTACTATGCTCTTGATTATTATTTCGATTTACAGTTTGAAAAGCTACAAAAGCATGTTTTTGCGAAGGAAGACCTTGTTGGGTACCTATTTGCCAAGTAAACTGTCCCACAATACCAATTGGTGGGTGTGCGTCTGTGATGTGTGCGAGAAATGTCAGTGTTGACGTGGTTATCGACTGCAAAAACGATAACAAATGTGATTCCGAAGTCTGTTAAAAGGTTAGCACAAGCATCTACAAAGTTAATGTTGACAATTCAATTTTACTAGCAGCACCTCTTGTTCGCCAAATCGCTTCAGTGGCGTTGCTTTTACGAAATAAGGTGACTATGCCTATCTCCAAAAATAACCTTGCGAACATCTCTATTAACCGCAAAAATCTTAATGAATCACTAATACGTTGTGATCGACGCTGTAAAATTCCAAGATTAAAATTCGAATTTGGGCCAATGGCTATGGCGGTGTGACCACAAAGGCTTGGCTCAAACTACGAACGATTTGTGCTGTTGTATATGGTCTAAGATCTACATTATCAGTTGTATCTGTATCATTGTATCATCTGTATCATTGTATCATCTGTATCATTGTTCGGCCAGCTGTTCTGGTGAAACCACCGCTGTATCAGTCGTGTCCGAGAATCGTCGTAGCTACGTCTACGTTTACAAGAACTGATTCGATTTTTTTCCTCTGTCGATGGAATTACGTACACACGCCATGATACCATTGTTGATAAATCCCACATTGGCATTGGTACGTAATTGACATTATCGACCTGTACAAATTTCCACTCTATTTCTAAGAAAGCCTCACATGGATGGAAGACCCTAGACGTTCCCTGTACTTGAAAATTTCCTTTCTGCTGATCATGTACCCTAGCTGGGTATGAGTAATACTGAAAATATCTTTTTCTTCGATGCAGCTACGCAAGCGCACCCCTGTACAATGCTGGATCAGATATATCTTTAAACTTTGCCATGATGAAACTTCAGTTTCCTGGTATATGTTATTATGTTTCTCTAATAATACCTTTGCAACAATACTACAGAATAAAGTATGCGCCAGTTATTGACTTTTTTCTAATGCTGCTAGATTACTGCATATAGCCTGGGCGGGGAACATAATATGGCTGCAAATTGCCAGATAGGGAAATATGTTGATGACCATGGCGTAACCTTCAGCGACCGCACATACTTGATAAATTGTTGTGGCGGCGGCAACCCGTATGTATCAGACTATATGACTGCACTTTGACTAATATAATAGGCGGCCTAGTGAGTTCCTGGAACATAAAAGTAATCAAAGTAGATTATTTCTGTTTCTTTTCACCAATTTATATCTGGCAAATGATCTCACATGAAAACCCCACTCCTGTATTTTTTTTTTCTTTGCCTGCTAGACTCAATCAAACTTTGACATCGGTGCATCAGAACTCACCTGGGCAGTCTTAGATCGGTATCCTAAACCGCAGCGGGTTTTATTTTGCCATGTAGTATAAATCGCTGCCCGGCTGAGGACAGTTGTAGCCCGTGACCTTTTTACCGTGGGAACCTAGTTCTCCAACATTACTTGTTTAGCTAATTTTTGTCCGGCATATTCCACAGCGCAAAATGCAGCCGCTTTGGCCACCACGGGCGCTGAAGCGGCCCACAGCACGGACATGGCTGCGAGAAGCGGGAATATCCCGGCAGTTTTGATCATATTGGAGACCTCATATAATGCCTGTACTTATCCTATCCGCTTGGGCTCGACAACGCATCTCTACGACGCTTTGTTTGAATAAATCCAGTTGTTCCAACGAGAAGCAATAAAACGTTCTGGTCGCCTCCCATAAACGACATCAGCCGATGATAAACCCGTACGAGTGAATAGCGGTAAATACAAAGTCAATCAACAATATAAAACAGGCACTTGTCACCTACTTGCAGTATATTGGAATTACTCTCCTTGTCATATATCCCCGAAGCAATTTAAAATCCGAGGAAAAACATATTCCAGAACACCGACATGGTAACAAACGCGTGAAGAGCGAGGACATGCACAAGTGTATAAGAACTAAGGAAGAAACAAATGATGAAAATGCCATATCCGCTCGCAAGTTTGTAGGGGAGGGAATGACAAATTTTCAAACAGAAGAGAATAGTTATTCTTTTACCGTCGATAAAGGATGTTTGTTCGCATGGCATACTTGCTCAGCATTCATTATATCTCAAAATGACTTTAGAAAAATATTCATGTCGAATCGCACCCAAGTAAAAGTGTAAATACATAATAAAAACGACTGAACATACTGAAAACACAGTAAATGGACGGTTTGTTCCTACTGTACCTCTCACCTAGGACTTTCACCAGGTCAGCGTTTGGAACTAAGAGAACCAAAACTTTCCCAAAACCTAGGGCCACGGGAGTAGTATAGAGGGGTAGTATAGCGTCAATGGGAATTAGCATTACAGACCCCCGCGGTAGTATAGCGTCACGATTTTTGGCGTCAAAAAATCACCCTGGGTTACTTTCGCGTCAATGGGAATTTTGTATAGGGAACCACAGCCTGGGGTACTATAGCGTCAATGGGAATTTAATATAGAGAATGTATAGCGAC
Organism: Megalonaias nervosa; assembly: GCA_016617855.1. Taxonomy (NCBI): domain Eukaryota; kingdom Metazoa; phylum Mollusca; class Bivalvia; order Unionida; family Unionidae; genus Megalonaias; species Megalonaias nervosa. The sequence goes on from JAECUM010060582.1 coordinate 18,190, forward strand.
AAGAGGAATGGAACAGGTAGGGTGACATCACGGTACTGGACACTTGCAATAATGTAGCAATGTAGTACCGTGACGTCATGCCACCTGTGTCATTTCGATATACAAACACGAATCATTCGCGTTCGTGTCAGTGAATAGTATAGTATAGTATGTTTTAAATTTTTTAGGCAAGAAAGAATAAATCTTTTCGAGGCAGTGGAGTGGCCCTGAAAAGGGCCTTTGGGTTTTATGTTAACACCATTTCGTTAACATAGAAGGCATCGCATACGTCTTCTTCTCTTTCTCAAACTTCGTCTAACCTCTGGTCCATAAATCAGAACTCGCTTCAGACAGCCTTGTCTTTCCACATAGGTCCTTCTTTTCTAAAACGCTTGTTTCGGTGATCCTAACGATTCTCCATGATGATCTGACATACATGGGTAAGTCCGTACGGGAAAACAACGACGATACGAAAGTAGACGATTCAACGTTGGTCCACATCTTTGTGACGAGAACAGGTGAAGGGAATGAAGTGAACCGCATTTATTTATAGTGGAAGAGCGGATCGAAACGGATTGAAATTGTCCACCAATGACAACACGCGTTACAAAATTCAGTCACTTGGCGAGGCCTGTCTTCCAATCCGAAGAGAGCTACCTGTGACGTCACATTCAATACATAGGTGCGCTAGCGTCTGTGTGTAGTGAATCGATGCGACATTGTTTTGTGAAACATGACTGAAACTAAGAAGACAATGAATTGGGGTGCACCGGCTTTGGAGACGAAAAGCGATGGCATAGCAGCGGCTACCAACGTTAACACAGCGCTACTTCCAGAACAGGTTGATTTCAACTGGGATTTAGTAGATCTTTTTTCTCTTCTTCGCAAGAATTTGTTCCGGTACCAGTACCTTCGCCACTTTCTCCTTCTTTGCCACACGTCGAGGATTTTAAACAAAGACAGAAAGAAGAATTTGAAAAATTTTTACAGCAGCAGAAAGAGGCAGAACAAGCATTTCTCCTTGAACAGCAACAGCGAGAAGAAGAAGAGGCAAGAAGGAAACGACATAAAGAAGAAGCAGTAGAGAAGAAACAAAGGCTAGGAGAGAAGGAGAACAGCGAAAGTAAAACGGTAACGGTAATCTTGGACATTTTGGCCGGGTTAAGAAGTCTGAAACAAATGTATCAGACTTCTTTATTACGACCCAAGAGAAAAAGACCTTCCCGAGCCAAACAGCCCAACCCTGTTACTACACCAGAGATACCACCCCTAGTGATTTCTACCCAATCATTGACAGGAGCAAGTCCACAAGTAGGCCTTGGTCGAGGCAAAGGTTTAAGGCAGTTAAAGCGGATTGCTTCTAGTTCCTGAGATTGTTTTCTGAACAAAATACTCAACGGCCCTTTTCAGGGCCACTCACTTCTTTCGAAAAGAGATACTAATGCATTTTGCCAAAATCAATTAAAACTCAAAATCCCTTGTTTGCTTAATGATGTACGTGTGTGAGTGCATGAGTGTAGGTCCTTATTATTCTAAACAATCAAAACCAAGAGTTTGGTCTATTCTGGTACAAATTTTTACAATTCAATCTCACAACACAACATAACACAACACTTTTTAAAAAAGTTCATAGACTTTTTCTGTGTTTTTTTCTTTACTCTCTCTCTCTCTCTCTCTCTCTCTCTGTTTTTAGAATTTCTTCACTTTCACACTTTTTCCTCTTCTTCTTCTTCCTGAATTTTTTCTCGTCGTCTTTTTCTTTTTTGTCGTCTCTTTCTGAACGTGACGGGCTTCTTCTTTTGCCGAGGGCACCTCTTCTTCTTCCTCCTCCTCCTGCTCCTGTTCTTTCTTAGGGCAATCTGAAGACCAATGTCCTTTCTCTTTACAATGATAACAGGTATCTTGACTTTTGTCTCTTTTGACACTGGTCTTTCTATTTTGACGGTCTGGACATTCTGTACCCCAATGCCCTTTCTTCTGACAGATATAGCAAGTATTTTGACTTTTATCTCGAAAGGAGGGAGAGTAGTCCGTCGGCTTGTCTGAAGAAAACTTTCTTATGACACCTCGCAAAGCTCTAATCAGAAGTTCGATCTTTGTGGGTTCTTCCATCGTGCTGATCGGCTTGAGAGTGAAATGAATACTAAGAGAGAAGTCACCAGCCCTTTATATATGCACTAAGCCTAACAGGGATATATAGGGATCCATGGCGTTTCAAATGTAGTCATTTGACTTTTTGCAGTCAAGATGACACGATCGCATCATTTCGTAAAGAAAGGAGAAGAAAGTAAGAGGCAGAAACGTGATTTATCGCCTCAAACAGTAGCTCAAGTCTTGGCTTAAATTCATGCCAGCGATTTTGAAGATGAGATGAGTGAGCCAGAATCTAAGCCCAGAGAGTCTACACTCAAAGTCCATCACCACCAGTAAACCCTCAAAAGTACTACCACATTCGAGAGACGGACAAACGCTCCTCTAGAAAATTTAGAACCACAGCTTACACGTACGCAGTGAAGTTTAAAGATTTCAAGTCCGACGTACCGTTGGAGAAAGCAGAAGGGTTCATCACCGATGTGAGGGATTCTTTGTTAACCACACTGAAACAGCAATGTGAAGCCAAAGAAGACGATCGATTGAGACTTTCCATTCATCACGACAGTTTGAAGTCCCCCGTTTGGATCGAGTTTAGCAGCCAAGCAGAATTGACACCTTCCAAAGTCATGGACAAGATTCAACATCTACAACAATCCAACGACAAGTTTCACATCACCGATGGAAAAGCGACACTGTTCATGACACACGTTTCTCTTCCCCAAGGAACAAGACATGGGAAAAAGTGTTCTTGGTAGACAACCTTCTCAGCCCCAAAAAGAGCCTCGTCCAAATTAACAACACTCAAGACCAGATGTGTTTAGCCCGTGCCATCGTGGTGGGACGAACGTATGCCGACAAGAACGACACGGCAGAATGGAAAAGAGCCTGGAAAACTATTCAACGACCTGACCGAGCCAAACAACGAAGAGAAGCAGAACTCCTGCTATAGCAAGCGGGGCTAGCTAAAGACACACCCTGTGGCATTCCTGAAATCTAAAAGTTGCAAGACGTCTTGGCTCCACGCTACACCTTGAAAGTGCACCCTCAAGTAGTGCGCGGACCTCTGTTGTTTCGAGGCAAAAATTTCAAGGACGGAAAATACATTCACGTCTATCATCACGATGAACATTTTGATGCCATTACCGGTATCACTGCATTCCTGTCATACAGTTATTACTGTGAGAAATGTGACTATGGCTATAACAATCGAGAGCAACACAGGCATTGTGGATCGAAATGTGAGGGATGTTTAGCCTCTAAGCCCTGTCTGGACCAAGGACAAGAACGAGTGCATTGCCCAGCTTGTCAGCGCACGTTTGTCAGTCCAACTTCTTACCAACAACATCTAAAGACGCAAGGTTCACAGCAGAAATGTGCTTGTCAACTCCTGAGATTGTGCCCTACTTGTGGACAAGGCATACGTACCAATAATGCCAAGGCGCACGTCTGTTCAGGAAAGATATGATGTCACATTTGTCACCAAATCGTGGACTTGGAACACCAATGCTACATTCAAAAATACCAACCCCAACAGGAAGAAGATAATGGCCAGAAGAAAGGCCATTTCATCTTTTTCGATTTCGAATGCAGCAAGAGACTGGTATTCACATTCCTAATTTGTGAGTGACTCATCGAGCGTGCGAGAAGTGCATCCAAGAGCCTATCTTGACTCATTGCCCTCACTGTAGCAAGATTCCTGGAGGACGTGAAAAATTCTTTCGGGGATCTAACACATTGGGTGATTTTGCCCAATGGATCTTAAAACCTATCGACGAGACGTGGAGCCAAGAAGACATCGAACGTTACGGAGATTGTCATCACTATGTCACGGTGATGGCTCACAATTTCTCGGGATACGATGGGCAATTTCTTCTCATACTATACGGAACAAAGTACTGAAAGTCCGAAAGTGACTTTGAACGGAGCCAAAATCATTTTCATGCAAGTGGGCCAAGTGCAGTTTAAAGATGCGATGAGTTACTTGGCCATGCGTTTGAGTCGCATGCCTAAAACGTTTAGAATGACAGAAATGGCCAAAGGCTATTTTCCGAACTTTTTCAATACCGAACCAAATCAACATGCCGTTCTACCCCATTTGCCCGAGGCTCACTTCTACGACCCCGACAACATGCGTACCGAACAACGAGAAGCTTTCTTCGTTTGGTACCAGACTCACGCCTCGGACACTTTCGACTTTCAGGAAGAAATGTTAAAATATTTTCGTTCCGACGTGGACATTTTACGGCGTTGCTGTGGAAAATTTCGAGAACCGTTCATGGAACACGGTGGGATCGACCCTTTGAAAGAAGCCTGCACCATTGCCAAAGCGTGTTCCTTAGTGTACCGCCAACGATTCATGCCCGAAAACACCCTAGCTATCATCAGTCCTCAAACAACCAATTTTGTCAAACGTCAATACTCGGCCAAAGCCCTACGCTGGCTACATTACTTGTGTGACAAGGAAGACAAATGGATCCAACATGCTCGCAACGGAGAAGGCGAAAAGACCATGGGAAAGTATTCAGTGGATGGTTGAGACTTAGAAAACCCCCAGATCGTGTACGAGTTTAACAGGTGCTTATTTCACGGATGTCCCATCTGCTACCCTCAACGTACACTAAAAATCAGTTTTTACAACGGACCATGGAAGACTTGTACCAGGCCACTTGTCAGCGACGCTTGAAGGTAGAAGAGCAAGGATATCAAGTGGTAGAAATGTGGGAACACGAGTACGATCAGCGATTGAAAACTTTCGCGTCTTGAAAGAAGCCTTGTAGTCTGGAGAGGATGGAAATTTTAAAGTGACCACCCACGAACCGCACAAGATTGTACGTTTACCCACACACCAAATCGTCAGTCGACCCTTGGAAAAAGTCTATCAAATCGTGTACCAGAAGCGAGTATGTCTTCCCAATCACTTTACTTTACCGTACGGTCACACTGATATTGGCGAGCATATAAAAAGGGACAACATTCAAGACTGATAGTTCATTGTCTCTACAAACGCCAAGCGAGAAAAATGAATCCTTTCACACAGCAAGTATCAAGCAAGAGTAAACTCGAGTACGATGCTGTGCCTTGCGACGGCAGGGATGCCGTACTCTATGACCTTAGCGATTCAGTACCACATCATGATGGGAACTTTGCTGTAACTACTACTACCATACCTACCATGGAAAGTGATGCTGTGCATGTCAAACCTGATGGATGCGAGAGCGATGCCACTCGTTATCGTACACCTTTTCACTTTACTGGTTTTCATGGTGGATGTCATCCTAATGAAACCATGCGGCTACCACCCTACGGATGTCATGTAAAACTGAGCAGGCCCCTGCATATTTCACCGTACCCTCATCGAAGTGAACCTGTGAAAGACGAATATTCGTTCCCTGTGCGTTTGCCAGAATA
>JAECUM010060583.1:0-15114 GCA_016617855.1 Megalonaias nervosa
CTCCGATCCATCTCTCTCAAAAAAAATATTGGGGTGGTATACCTGTATTTTTCAAAACAGGAATTACATGTATTGAAAAGAATAATTTACCTCGAGACCCCATTGTGTTGAAATAACTGAAGAAAACGTCCAATCGGAACATTTTTTTAAACAAGAGTCGATGACTGCAACTTGCTCGAACTCTTAATTGAACAGACTAGACACCATTGTCAAAATATAATAATCTTGAAGGAAGACTTCGTGGTATCCAGTAGATGTTGAAATAGTACTAATATTATCAATGTCTTTTATGTATGTCAAATGATCGATCAACCTACAAGAATTACTAATCATTACTAGTAATTGCTATGAAAAGTGATATCCGATCCTTATTCTGAAGTGATCATGAACATCATTATCGTTTCCCAAACTTTAAGAATGCTCGGTAACATAACTTTAGTAGTGTCATAATATGCGTTTGAGCTAGGTCAACGTCTTGTATACCCCATGACTTGACTACTTTACATAGGCAAGATCGCCTAGCGTATAACGACGTATCTATTACAATTTATTTTAAAAATACAATTAGTAATTTTGTGGTATATACGTTTAATACACCCTTTTGTCGTGTATGCAATTTTGTGACTGTAAAACATACGTCGATATTCCTTTTCCATGCGACTAAAATTGCTACACTAGAATAGGATATTGATCGCTATTATCCTGTTATTGATCGCTATTATCCTGTGTATAAAATGTTATTTTATTTGTGTTTCTATATTTGATATTGAGTGTGTGAGAATATTATATGAAAACTATTTGACAGTGAACCATTGAGAGTATTTTTACAACCCTATATATTTGGCTAGTAGTACATACATCCGGCGTTAAGTACACCATCAATAGAGAGCACAGATGATTCTGTCTATTAGAGAATACAATTTGCAAATATATAAGAAGTTCAATGGCATTAGGGAGCAATCATTGTAAAGGTGAATGCCTCTGAAAATATTAATTCGCCGGCAGAACGTGCCATTGCGAAAACCATAAATCGAATTTTCTCATATTATATATTGGTCTCTGTGCTCAGCCATGCCTTAAATGTGGTATCGGAGTAAAGTCCCGTTATCAGCTTTGCTGACTCCGAGGATATGTTCGTGAGTATTATTATGCGCGCAGACGAAGATTCGCCAACGCAACAAATATGGAACCTACGATTGTGGAAACAACCAACAATATGATTGTAAAAATACCCGACAACGTCAACGTCGTCGAGGAAACAGATACAGAAGTAATAGCCAGTATTGAACTGATTGCAGTTTCTGATCTATGGTAAAGCAAATATGTTGAAAACATTTATTGATGAAATTTGCAATTAGACAAAGTTTCCCTTTTTATATCAGCATACCGATTGTGATTCAAATAAGGCAACTCGAGTAGTGAGAGCGTGTGACACGAATCCCAGGCTGTATGTGAGTCATACTTCATTTAGTAGGACTTCTGAATGAACCATGAGCAGTTGTACAACAACTTCACCCGGATGAACCACGGCCGGTTGTAATGGCAATATTAACAGTACAACGACTGCAACAATGCGCGATCGAGCGTAATATACAAATACCAAAAGGCGCAAGAAAAGGCAGATTTATTTACGCTATTAGGTATTACAGTCGAACCTCATCTGACTGAGAGAGCTTCGTGCAACAGCAGTACGATTAGATATCAAAATTCCTCCACGAACCAAGCGGGCGAAAATCACACACACAGTAGAGATGAAGAAAACCACCGACACATCGCAGCCGCTATCGCCGCTGAGACAATCGATTATATTCGTCAACGAGCCTAAGTTCCGGAATTTAAATCACATAAGCGCGAGAGTGAAAATGACGATTACCTTGCGATTATTCCTAACGCTAACACACCAAACAAAGGCGTTAGAAAACGTTTATCAAAGATGAGTCAGGGAATCATAACTATGCTACAGCGTTCTGGTATCACCAGAGTTAAAGCAGATATTGTTCTTAGTGTCATGAGACAAGGATTGATTCAAAATCGCAAACCCGTGGATTCCAGGTAGTCCATTTGAGATCTTGAAGCGTAACGCCACAGAGATTATCAATGATGAAATCGACAAAGGTTTTGTAAAAATTCTCGGAAGATTAGAAAAATACACAACGCGTGCATGAAGGAGCAACTGCATACTTCCCTAAACATACCATTCGCGGGTCGAGTTACATACCAACTCTGAAGTATGCTCTACAGCGATCGGTAATGCACGTGGCAAACGATTGCAACCAAAGTTTTGTCTTTGTGCTCGCATCCGTGTTAAATCTCGCGAGCGATACTACAGATCAGCCTAGACAATATCAACAATATCTGATTAAACTAAATTTTGGTAATATAAAATTTCCTGTTCATGTTACCAAGGCAATACTCTAAAGTATGAAGAACTGAACCCTGGTAATGCCGTTAACGTTTACGCTTGCACTACCCTCACATATGAAAAGCAAAAATCCGCATGGGCGGACCAAGGTTGATCTACTGTTGCTGAGAGACTTCATTACGTACGGATAAAGAATCATTACCGGTTGCTTAGCCGACATGGTAAGTACCATGGTAAAACATTCCATGTCGACGTTGACTATATTTATTTACCATGCAACGGCTGCTTGACAAGCATGACTTTTACTGCGATGTAATAAATAAACACCGCATCGTACAATTATGCCAGATCCTGGCAAAACATTCTGAGATTTACCCTGGTACAACGGAAAATGAAAGTTCCGCATGTTATACAAGCAGAATGCTTCAATCTTACGCTTCCTGACACTGCAAGCGACTTTCAGTCGATGACAATGCAACTTGCTTTGCTACACTGTAATCAGATGCGACAGAACATGTGAGCCAGCAATGCTGTACTATGGCAAGGATTCGGTTGAAATGTTTATTAAATCATATTAAGTTACAACGAAATGGATCCGACAATAGCTCCGCCCCCCCCCCCCCTTATGACCAACGATGACACACGTTTTCCAAGGCAAGACATTGTTATAATCTGTAATGGTCCCTTTGGGACTGATACCAAAGCTCATTATCACTGCCAAATCACTGGTGCTTATAGAGAATCCGCACACAGCGTATGATATCTACAGCTGCGGACTTACCCTGATAAAATCAGATTCCCTGTTGTACTTCATAACCTGCGTGATTATGATGGACATGTGATTATGCAAGCAATGACAACGGCGTCAAATGCACCAATAAGCGTCACATCAACTCAGTTGCTACTGATCGAGACATTTCATTTGTCGTTCTCTCGCGAATGTACGTGTGGTTTGTTATTTTTTACATAGCTTTAACAACTGTAGTCGTATCACTACGATGTCTCCAGTGTGACAGTTTATTGTGATGTCTAGCACTTTGGCATCATGCCACAGACATGTAGCATCATGTCCCAGCCAGCCACATTATCCTGACACCAGGCCGACCAGTCCTAACACTAACCTCTTAATGCTGAGCGCCAAGTGAGGCAGCTGCAAGTATCTATTTTTATAAGTCTTTGGTATGATTCTGCCGGGGTTCGAACCTGCGACTTTCCACATCCAAGGCGGACGCTATAATCACTTAGGCCACTGGAGCAGTACAAGTTGCGAATGTATTTCCGACAGCGACTACGAGCACGCGTACAATGTTTGATCCAAGTTTAGTTGCCAGACTCTCTGTGACTATCACGATCTGTACCTGCGTACAGATGTTCTGCTTTTCGCTGATGTCTTTGAGACTTTTTGTGACAATCATGCGTAAGTATAAGCTCTATCGCGAGCACTACTTTTTGTCACCAGGGATGGCCTGAGATGCTATACTTTCAAACATAAAGGTTGAGCTTGAAGTGTTCACTGTTATAGACCCACATTTATTTATCGAGAGTGGAATCCGTGATTTCCGTGGCGAGAATTATTTTTATAAAGCAGGGGAGGCGAGAAAACGTATAAAACAAGGAAAATATGTCACTCATCCATACGAACCAGCACGTGAAAGTGTTTGCAAGCAAAGTGCACCTGTGGGAAAAGGTCTTGGTGAACCAGTGTGCGACCAACAATAGATCAATGAATTCATGAATCGATTGGAAACACTTTTAGGATCTGTTTGCCCGGCAACAATACATCAGAAATTATTTATGAGGCCGCATCGATGTGCAGCAGTTGCTCATCAACGCTATAATGGACCCGGGACGTTTTACCTGCAGATGCATGAACTTACCGAAGATCCCGATGATGTATATGGCGACACAGATGATGAATTCTGAGGTTATTCTTCGCGAAATATATTCTGCGATGCAGCGTGTCATTGTAAATAAAATCGAGAGAACCACCTCGATGATTAAAATCTCACCAACAAGCAAGAGAATTTGATGTGAATTTTTCTACACTAATCATTGCAGGAGAATCTCGCACATTCGAGATCGCGTGTATATTAAAGTTCAACTGATATCCGATCGCGACCGTTTCGGTGCCACACCGCGAATAATATGTTTTTTGTTTCGTCATTCAGTGGTGCCACCTGGAAAGATATTAAATTTCCCTTGGGCACGTACGACATGGAATCGATCATTGAAGATATTAGACGGAAAATTTTGTTCGTGACTCTAAAATTGTTATACACGAACACGAGCCTACACTCAACTCTGCCATCTTTATCGAATCTGCACCGTAAGCGGATGACATCACTGGGTCGTCAATAGAACAATGTTGGGTTGGCCTGTAGATATTAACGAAATTATCGAGTACAGACAATTCTATGTGCAGGACCAGAATGAACTGGATACCATATCGCGCCAGACATTGTCAGGGTTACATCAACGATTAAGATCAATTTCACCTGTTATATCATCAGTGGTAGTTACGAAAGCTCGGCTTCCACGAGCGCCGCTGCTCAGGGTTACATATTGTAGCGGGATTCACACGGCTACACTACCCTGAGTCTTGCTATCTCGGTTCTTTAGGATATGTCTTTATATTGGAGTGACACCACGCTGTATCTGTCTGCTTGTCAATTTCTTGCCAAGCATGATTCGAACCCTTCTTTGGGATAGTTTGATTGGTCTGGAGCTCCCTGTTTCAATTGCGTGTCGTGCCTTTGTAGTCCTTCTAAGATCAACAGCAGATACAGCAGAGAGTGACTGATATTCGCAGAGAAATGTATCCACCTATCTTGCCTGTTCTTCGGAGAGTGATTCTTTTGATGCCTGAGCTAGTTCTTCTAAATGTGTCGGTACTTGGAGCTGTAACTTCCTATTTAGAAAGCAACGAAGAGTCGCATTTCACTCCAAGTCGACGACTTCTTCGACTATTTCTAAGACAGCAATGCCTGTCCCAGCATAGAGCGTCTGGTTATCTGCAGTTGCATTCAGTATCCGTACTCGTACTGGCAATTCTCTTCCCCGGCTCTGATCAGCATTTTCGAGACTAGGATGTCATGGCGTTCTCCAAACTTCTGATACTGCTCTACCATTCCAATTTCCGGCCATACTGGAGACGACAGCTTATCAAATTTTGCTGCAACGATCATTTCGTGCATGTTTGGAACGTTCACTGTTTCGGCGAAAATTATTCGGGTGCATCCTACTTGTTCTATAAATGTACATGTCAAATTCTCCTTGCCAACGGAAAGACGACTCTTTTTTAACATCGATTCGATACGAGTTAATCTGGAGAAAATCCAATCCGATAATTCTCTCGGCTGGGATGTAAGCAACCAACATTTTGTCGTCGATTTGTCCATTTAGGCTTATTTCAAAATGTCCCTTTCCATAAATCGAAATAGGTCTACCGTCTGCAAAACTGACTTTTCCTCTCACAGGAATCAGGTTTGGCCTTTTCTCCTGTTTTATCCTCCGACAGACTTCCCTAGATATAAATGTTACGGTAACACCCGTATGAACCAGGAGATCGACATCAGTGCCTTGAATTGTGCCTGCTACATACAACCAGACGTCCTCATCCAACAAGCTTTTTCCAAGTCGATAAGTTGCATTGTTCCTCATGCATCTTTGCCTTTCGTTCTTGCTGTATCTCATGCGACCCGTCTACTGTGGGGTCGGTTGCGAACTATTGTTACATGGCTTTTTAGCAGGGCAATCTTTCTTGAATTGTCCTACCTGGCCTCACCCAGACAAACAAGTTCGCCGTGCTTTCGGTTTCTGCGTCGCACTAGAACCGGTCTCGATAACTTGGTACATCTTACTTCCCTCCTATGTTCAACGACCAATCTCGTCAGCTCCAGCATTGATCTCTCATTTCTCTGAGCACTGGTCCTTGTTCTTCTTACTGTGCTGACACTCCACGGACATCCCTTTTACCTCATTGTCTTTGTAGCTCAGCTCTAGCAAATGCCTCTAATTTGACAGATATATGTATCGCTTCGTTAATCGACGTGGGTCTCGCCTGTTGTACCTTTAAGCGCATGTCAGAATCATCCAAGGCAGCAATAAACTGTTCATTTGGGAGTGTGCCGACCAAACATGACTCGTCTCTTGGTAAGCTATAGTCTCAAGCCGCCATTTTTCCTGCGTAAGCTCTGGTAATGCGTCTCCATTCTTGCGAACCCTACTTCTTAGCTGAAAACTCGGTATAACTCGGTGTGATTTTGTGGTGCGAATCTCTGTTTCAGAGCCTCAACCAATTCAGCGTAAGACTTCTTCTCACGTACTGCCCACAATTGCCATGCTTGACGTCTCAGTGCAAAACCTAATAGAATTTTTTTCTTCTTCTTCTGTCCAAAAATTTACGGTTGAACAAATGTCGAAGTGAACGATAAAACCCATCAAGGGTTTAATTCCGTCGTACGACATCGGAGGAACGAACGACCTCTTCAAGGTTCTTCCCGAAATATCAGTCGCCGTACCGCTTCCTTCTACAACTGCTCCCTTGCTCTCAGACCTCGATCTGTCTGTGAAAAATGCATGTACTTCATCCCTTGTTGATGTGGTATCAGCTATCTTCTTCATCTTCAGCGATTCCGAGGGTATCAACATAGCTTTTTCACTAAAGTGAATCTGTTGTCCAGGAAAGATTCCTTCTCTCAATTACGACCTTGCCTTCCTGACGGTTTACGCTCTTCTATCCATAGTCTACTTCACTGCAGTTAGTCGTTTCTCCAAGTCCTTGCATTCCTTAAACGTCCAAACGCATCGTCGAAACAAATTGCTGTATTTGATTTGTTTTGGGAGTCACCATACAGTCACCGAATGTTGACCCTTTGAATATGTCTGCTACTCCACGACCTATCACACTGCTACTACCAATTCATAGCGGAACTCCCTTGGTTACACTACCCCGAGTCTTGCTATCTCGGGTTCTTTAAGTTAGGTCTTTATATTAGAATGATACCCCCCCCCCCTGTTATCTGTCAGAGGTCTGGCGCTCCAGAGTGTACCAGATTTCTACCCCAGCTGGATACCGTCGCATTCCTGTCTTCTTGTCACCGCCTGGTCGCCAACTAGATCTTCGACTGAGCCGTTTTCTGGATCGCAGATTGAGTCGTCTTCTGGTCGCCGACTGAGTCGTCGATTGGGTCGTCTTGTGTGTCGCAGACTGTGTCGTCGACTGTGCCGTCTTCTTGATCGACAACTGAGTCGTAGTCTTCGTCGTCGACTGATTCGTTGTCGCGGGTCGTCACACACTCAAGATCGACAGAGAGACGAATAGGGCGAAACGATGAAAGAAAAGAGATCTTTAGTTACTAGCTGTATTCTTGCAAGGTCGTGATAACAAGATTCCCGTGCTTCTTGAACGAACCTTGTAGAGCCTCTATTCTGATATACGAAAGACCCAGTCCATTTCCTTTTGAGATTCCCTGATCTTGCCTTTTCCTGTTCGGCGAAATACTGCCATATGTGATTGCTACGGCTGGGCAGTTATACTGCTTCAGTTGATAGGGACCACCATTGCAACCACAGTTGGCCCGTATATATACACAACAGGCAGAATCACGTGACCCAAACGTAAGAAGCTAGATGACGCAACAAAGTCCGCTAACATTTAAAATCAAAATATAAACTTTAACGAAACGAAAATTACTGGCCCTGCGTTTTGTCATTACACAAGCCACGGCGCCATAACTATGTGCTTCCACACACATACTAATACACAGAAAAATAACGAAAAAACACGGTTAAGTTAAAGCAAAAAACAATATTCAAAAATCGCAAAAGAATCAATGTTCAGTTCGAACAACAGTCATTATTTCACAATACTTCATTCTAGCCATCACGACACTTACAAGAACACTCTTGGTCACACGGTTGAACAAGCAACGGCCCTGACCATTCTTCTACTCTCAGGGTCCGTCGTATTCTTTGCTTAGTACCGTCCACACCAATAACTTCCTTGTCTGATAGGCGATATTACTGTTGGGATTACAAAGTAGGAACCAGCGTCTCCTCAAGTATCGTCGACGCAAAGTACTGGTCCATCTGAGTTGTCAACGTTACATTTGAGTCGTCGAAAGCGAAACTCGTGGTAGTGTAGCCGGGGGAGTTCCTCTACAATATTATTTGGTCTTTCACCGACTGAAGTCCGAATGTTTTCATATCGATTACTCACCTGTTGCCTGTTTATCTTCCATGCCACAATGCCCGGTTGGCACATATTCATTAACCCTTGTGGACCAGGACGGACACTCTGTGGATCTCTGCAAAGTGACCTTGGCAGTACAACTGTACATTAGAGATCGACATGATATTTAATACAGTGACAGCCGTATGTGAACATATGAACAGCCACGCATAAAAACGCTCAGTGATTGTTTCGTACAACGATGGAGTAGAATTCACTGACCAATCCAATCCGGTTGCATTCATCGACGATTATGTTCACCAAAATTAACTGAACCAAGAAGAGTAAAATCTCGACTGTTACTTAAAAAGGACGCACTTGTCCGCATAACAGTTTTTGTAATTGGTGTGGTTCTACATGAACTTAGTGCTAGGCCCCCAGAACGCTAGAGTTAACCCTAACCCTAACCCTAACCCAGAACGCGCAATCGTCGGAGACTAAAAATATTCTTCTGGCAGATTTCTTCTATTATTGTACAACATGTGTATCAATAAATGAAACATCACTGGTTAGAAATTCGAGTGCGTGTTGCAGCTGAAGAAGGAAGACTGTCTAGCAAATGTACTTTGCGATCACATTATCAACAAAAGAACTATGATGGACCCTCAATGTTACCGACTCGAGAAAATAATTGAAGTGGGACAACAGCTGCGAGATGAAATCATCAAGAGAACCGAGCTGTTCATGAAGGGTGTGGATACTATTTGCGGACTCTCTGCGGCAACAACTGTTGGGCTTGGTGTTGCTGGAATTGTGACCACGGCAATCATTATAGGTACACCAGTCAGATTTGCTGTCAGGTATATATCAGTAGTAACTAGTGTCTCAAGTGGTGCTGGTAAAATAATTTCGATACGATTACTTTCACGAATACGTATCTATTCAGAACTCACAGCGGCACAAAGTGGTCTCAGTTTGATTAGTAAACTCTATTCAATAGAGCAAAATCGTTCAGGCAAGCAAAGAGTATCCAGTTTATAGAGATTATCCAGTTTGTAAAGAGTATCCATTTTGTTCCCGTGAGCAAAGAGCTCCATGACGACACAGCATATACACAGTCAAGATTGTCTGCATCTGCGGTTGTAGCGTTTTTACCGTGCTATTGTTTGCATTTCCAAAGGGTGTCGTAATTGTATTTCCAAGGAATTAGTAATTTTTTTTTTAAAGTTAGTTAAAGCTATGTCGTTGTACGCTAGCCGAGTTTGCTATGCAAAATCTTTAACGCTAACGCTATAATTAGTTTTTACTGCCTCCGTTTTAACCATACCGCATACTCTCGCGTGTGAAGACTGGGGAAAAAGTAGTAAAGTCATGAGGTACAGATGGCGTTGGCCTATTTCAGGACACACGGTACTAATTGTATGTAAATGGGTGAACATAAAATAGAGTATATACGGGTTTGGCTGAACAGGATTGGTTCATAATGCAAGTTATTTTTTTTTTTTAGGAAAAAAGAATCTTTTGAGAGCTTATCCTAGTTGTAACTGTACAACACAGAAACTGTTTTATTGATGGAATTTCAGTCCTTTAGCAGTCTTTAGTTTGGAACACTCATTAACTGAAATTAGCACCTGACTCTTTGGTGCGGAATTTAAAGCACATGTTTCAAACACATGTGGGTCCAGAAAATGCCGTGGCTTATATCCTTTTCTCTACACAGAAGCTGTTATCCAGGTTTCATCTATACTGATAAATATAGGTTTGATCATGAGCATTCAGAAATTCAAAGTTATTGAATTTTAATATCATGGTGTTTGCATAGGTTACTATGGGAACTGAATTAGTACCGAGAGTCCTTCAGCTACCAAATATACAAGTTATGACATTACCGCTTTAAACACACAAAAAATATGGAACTGTAAGGGTTCTAATGCGAATTGTACAGAGACTTGTTATGTAGAAGTAACTGGGAATTTTCTAATTGTTCAATAGATGAACAGGTCTGTAAAACATCTGGCAATATTGTCTTAGCAGCCCATTCTTCTGTTCTCAACAAAACAATAATAATTTATTCGAGGGACCCTCGCTAGACGAACGATGACAATAAAAAACTACTTCCACTTATTCAAGTAGACTTGTTCTAGAGGCAGCAGTTTCTTAATATTATTATTGTATATATATATATATATATATATATATATATATATATATATATATATATATATATATATATATATATATATATATATATATAGTTGATCAGGGTATTATATCTCAATTTATTATTATTATTATTGTGTGTGTGTTGATTCAAAACTTATCTAAACTATTCGCAGTAAGTTTTGCATCAAATCCTTGATATGTAGGTATGAGGTTGACTTAATTTACCCGTAATATCACAATCGGACCACATCGGTTATTTATGTGGGAGAAAATTGTACGCAGAGGTGAGAACCGTAGGCCTGACCTCAAAGTTGCTCGGTGGTAAAATCAGTGACCACTATGGTCTGAATAGATGACTACAATAGTGTAAAACTATGAGGCGCCGTAGCGGACAAAAGCTGCACCAATGAGAAAGTTGCAGTTGAAATTTCTATGTCGTATGTCGAGAAATCCAATATCACGTGCTGGATCAAATTGCATGTCCTTAAAGTTCAATTTTCAAGATCGAGATTTTAGATTTTATATGTTGAATTATACAGTGGTGGTTTAAAGTTCTATTTCCTATGTCGACGTTTTACAGTGTATATTTTGAATTACACAGTGGTGGTTGAAATTTCAATATCGTATGTCGAGAATCCCTAATTCACACGCTGTATGCAACTGTTTGTGCTGAAAGTTCCATTTCACATGGCGAGTATTTAGATTTCATCTTCTGAATTTCAAAGCAACGAGAAGCAGCCTCCTTGTTTTCAAAATAACGCGGTCCGTTCACGAGAGCGACCTCTAGCGAACAAATTCATAGTAATTCTCGACCTGTGAATGGTAACTTACAAACTGTAAATGCATGAAATATAATGGCGCCTCATAACTGAATACACGAATGATGTATCTTAATACTCGATATTATTTTGAATTGTTAAAGTGGACATTGTGTAATGTTACTTTTAACACCAAAACATCATTTCACCATATAAAATATAAATTCTGATAAGCAATATAAATTGGACAAATCACCGCTGTGTAATTCAACAGATACAATCTAAAACCTCAACATACGAAATGGAACTTTCAGCACAATCAATGTGATTTAGCGCGTTAAAATGAAACTCTCGACATATGACATTAAAATTTCAACAATCGGCGTGTAATTCAGAAGATACAATCTACAAACTCGACATTGGACATCGAATTTTCAACCAGCACCGTGTAATTCAACAGATGAAATCTTAATACTCAACATATGAAATGGAACTTTCAAGATAAACTCTTTGAACCAATGCGTAAATTAGGAATTCTCGACGTATGACATTGAAATTTCAACCACCGCCATGTAATTCAAACGACACAATCTAAAACCTAGACATATAAATTATAACTTTCAACCACTACTGTTTAATTCAACAGATGCAATCTAAAATCTCGACCTTGAAAATGGAACTCTAAGGACAAGCTATTTTGATACAACACGTGAAATTGGAATTCTGGACATATGGGATTAAAATTTCACCCGCAACGTTCTGATTGGACCAACTTTTGTCCGCTACGGCGTCTCATGTAAAACGACACCTCTGCGTGTGCTGTCATGTACATTTACATGGGTTGTTTCAAAACAGGTATGAATGTTTTGGGCATTTTAGTAAGTTTTAGACTCTGAACAAAATTAAATTACCTGATTTGGTGGTAGTTCATTATATATTGTTACGTGTAGGCTCGTACTAATGCAACAGAAGAAAAGAGTGAAGTCAACAAGCTTAGCAGCAGGAAGGGTGAACCCTACAACTTTGTAGAGACCTTATTTTTGAAATTTAAGGGTTCCTACGAAGGCTGAAAAAAAAGTTTTTGCCTTAACAGTAAAAACTTCTCTAATTGACCAGATTTTTTCTGATTTTTTCACGTGCTGGTTACTACGCGTATGTCGTTCACCCTTCCTGCTGCTATGGTTTTTATCCAAAAATTGTATCAAGTCCGTTACGATATCTTGACCTCGGATCATGTAAATCTATTGTTACAAAACCAAAGAGAGCAGCTTGTGCTTTTGAAAAGAAGTTTTTAAATTTAATCATATCCATGTCCCCAGAACACCAAGTATAATAAATATTTTGCAGCGTATGATTATCAACTCCGTTGAACACAACAAAAATGTTACAGTTATCCCTGATCACTTTTGGAATTTGTGTATAACGCTGTGTAACATAAATCACGTCTGTGTTTTTGTGACGGCCTCGTGAAAATATCCGAGCTGGATTGGATTGCTTGACCAGCATCACATCATCGTATACTACGAGATTATTAATGAATCCATCTAGGTCATCTACAGATGGCACTTCATCAATATCAGTAATAAAGTCTATGACTTCACTGTCTTCATGCAACAATTTTGCATTTTCATTAAAATCTTTAAGTACTTCGTAACATCGCTGATCATCTACAGATGGCGCTATTAAATACAATTTATCCCACTTCAACCTTCTCATTATTAGATTGAGCAATAATTGCGTCTTCCCACTTCCAGATGGGCCTATTATAATCATTCTGATAGAATTTGGTAACGCTGGATGGTGCTTTACTGGCTCTTGTTTTCTTGTCGTAGAAAAGTCAATTATATCCATATAATAAATAATATGAGTCTATATTGTGTTCGATGCAGAGCACCTACACATACTGCTGAATTAACGACAATAACAACAAAAAATAAAAGACGCGCACTTACAGGTAAGTGTGTGAAATGTGGCACCAAGAAATATAAATTTATTTCGTCCTTGATGAATATCAAAGGTGGTGATATCGCAGCTTTATTAGGAAAATTACCAGGAACTCCATGGGCTAAATACCCTGGTGAGAAACATTTACCCGGATATAATTACTGTGGTCCTGGAACTCGACTTGATATCCGACTTGACGAACGAGATCAACCAAGACCCGGAGAGTATCCAGTAAATAAGATTGATCAAGCATGTCACATTCATGATGTTGCTTATAAAAGTCCAGATTTGCAACAACGACATCTCGCAGATGTGAAATTGATTCACGCATTAAATTCTATACCTAATAAATCTCTCAGAGATAAATTCGCTAGTTTTCTAGTAAAACTGCTATGAAAGGTAAACTAGTGCTAGGGGCTGGCAATTAAATTATATAACTATCATAATGGAATCTGTTTATTATTCCCCGAGAGGATTCTGGAGAGGTAAAGCAGCGATTAGTAAACTCGCCGAAGCAGCAAAAGTTTCACGTGATGTTGCTGCATCATGGTTAGCACGACAGGCAATATGGCAAATCTTCCTGAGTCCACCTAAAAGAATTCAGTACGCGCATTTTGATGTTAGCGTTCCTAATGAAGTTCATCAAGCAGATATTTTATTTTTACCACACGATACCATTAAAACACGTAGACGTCAATACACGTATAGATATGCGTTAACTGTCGTTGATGTTGCGAGTAGATACAAAGAAGCGGAGCCATTATCAACAAAGACAGCATCTGAAGTTGCATCTGCGTTTGAGCGCATTTATCAACGTGGTGGTCTACGATGGCCACGGTTATTACAAGTTGATCCTGGTAAAGAATTTCTTGGAGTAGTATCATCGTTGATGAAGAAACATAACGTTAAAATCAGACGAGGACATACTGAAATTCATCGTGATCAGGCAATCGTTGAACGATTTAATAGAACACTTGCTGAGCGGTTATTCGGGTATCAATATGCGAAGGAAATATCCCTGAACAAAGTTCAGGCAGATACAAGATCTCGTGAATGGGTTGCAAGATTACCGAGTGTGATAGCTGCGTTGAATAATGAAATTACTCGTGCAACTTCCATGAAACCTTCTAATGCGATCAAAAAAAATATATATATATATATACCCCGTAGCAATGGCTACGGACAACGACGTGAATCTTTCTCTCAACCAGTATTAGGTAATGTAACTGTAAGATATTTATATGAACCTGGCGAACTTGAAGGTGGTAAAAAAAGAGCAACCGATCCTATTTGGAGCGTGACTACACATAAAATTTCTAGCGTGGTAAGATCCACTGGTAGACCTCCAATCTACAGACTAGATTCTACAGCCCCTCAACGTGAATTTGTAGGTGAACAATTGCAAGTAATTCCTGAGGATACGCAATTACCACCAAGCTCAATTTTGTAAACGTCCAGAACCTCGACCTCGATTACACTCAAGACAGGTCAGCATCACATTATCACGTGTATGACTGAGATCACTATTAATTCTGTTTACGGTAAATTGTCTTGGATTAAAACACTGCCATGACATATTACAGTTGCAACTTGCGCAATGATTATTCTGTTGTTGTCTTAGTGTTATAATAAATTCAGCATCAAGATCAAAATCACGCTTATTTTTTTTGTCAAACTGCTTATAGCTGACTAATTTTTTATTGATATCGACATTG
>JAECUM010060584.1:0-17332 GCA_016617855.1 Megalonaias nervosa
ACGTAAAGACAATCAGTGGCGACGCATTCCAGTATAAAATGACCTGAGGCAAGCCATACGGATCAGTATTTTTTTGTGCTACTGCACGTCCAAAGATGTTCTCTCCAAGAAGTGTACACCGTTACCATCGTCGTTCTTC
Organism: Megalonaias nervosa; assembly: GCA_016617855.1. Classification (NCBI taxonomy): domain Eukaryota; kingdom Metazoa; phylum Mollusca; class Bivalvia; order Unionida; family Unionidae; genus Megalonaias; species Megalonaias nervosa. Next base: position 140 of record JAECUM010060584.1, read on the forward strand.
TTCTTCGGTCCAAAAAGGAAAAGGAAAACGAAAAAGACAGTCACGTCATCCTAAGAAGCGCTTAGTCAAACATCAGCGACACTCTCTGAAAAGACACACTCGTCCAAAGAAAAGGAGAAGCCACCAAAAGGGAGGTTTCTTTGGCCCTTTCCTTGAATTCGATAAGATAGGTGACAAGTTTGTCACAAGGGTAAAGGACAGGCTCCAAAAAAAATAAGATAAAAAGACGCATGTGAAACCATAGACTTAAGTGTATGTTGTGGATCAAAAGATGTCCCCTCATCGTCTTTCTTCTGTCCAGAAAGGGAAAAGAAAAAGACAGTCTCGTCATGCGAAAAAACGCTTAGCCAAACATCGACGTCAGCCCCAGAAAAGGCACACTCGTCCAAAGAAAAAGAGGAGTCACCAAAGAGGAGGATTCTTTGGTGATTTTGGAAAACACATCGTCACCTTTATGACAAAGCGATAGTCCCCCAAAAAGGATAAAAGGCTGTGTGACAAGTCATCGACGTTAGTGTATTTTTGGTGTGTGTCCCAGAATCAACAAACAAAGATGTCACCCCGCAAAAGACATTCCTCTTCTACCCCCAAAGGAAAGAAAAGGAAAGGACTGCCTCCTCGTTTGGTCAAACATTGGGACATGTTGTCTGTCCTGTCCAAAGCTCCTCCACCCATGCGAAAAAAACTCATTCAAACGGCCTCCAAAGATGTCATCGATACGGTGAGCGAATGTTGTCTGAACGTCTTGAAAGGCACAATACCTTTGACTAAACATCAGAAAAATTGCTTAGCCAAACATCGACACGTTCTTCGCCAAATGGTCCAAAAGAAAATACCCATTGGTCAAAAGAAAAAGATGTTGGTGCAACGTGGAGGATTTTTACCCCTGTTAGGACTTATTACCAATGTAGCGAAACCTATACTGAGTGCCATGGGACATATTATACCTGCCATAATTCCAAAATAAAAGACCAAGAAGATAAAAGGGACCTCTGAAATCAAAAGATCTCAGACGTGATCCTTGAAATCTGATGGAAGGACGAAAACTAGCTTTAGTCCCTTACAAACGATGGATGGAATACCATCGTTGGCAAGAACAACGAACCCCACATTTACCTCCCAATCCTCATTTGACCGAGATGTCCCAGATACAACACGAACTGCAATCGTTGATGGATCGCAGCGATTTGTCAGAAACGGAAAAATCGCAACGGTACGGACAGTTGTTGCAACGACTGCAACTCTTTCACCAGAAAGCTTTAGACGAAACAGCTTCACCCACTCTGAAAGATTTTAAGGCCTTGATGAAAAGTCCATCACCACCACCACTACCACCACCACCAGTGGTCAAGACAGACACAACCCCACGAAGGCCTGAGGAAGAAGAGGCACGAGAAGTTTTTCAAACACCGTCAGCAGCTCCCATTCCTAGTAAGATTGCAGCGTCCTTGTTGACCCCTTCCCCTACACCGCAACGAGAAGAACTTAAAGCTTGGGTTAAAAAGATGATGTCTACTCCACCTTCGACAGAGGTGAAAAAGAAAGAAGGGAAACCAGAAGTGAAAAAAGAAAAGAAGACCAAAGCCATTTCATTACCACCACTACCTTCCACTTCTACGCCCGTGGCACATCGGACACGTAAGACCGTTTCCAAACCACCCCCTCCTTCCATTCAGACTAGCATTCGTGAAAATTGGATCACTTATTAAAACATGGAGAAGGTGTTAACCAGCATTTACTACGATCCAGCTCATCCTGCTGGTTACGGAGGAGTTCAGAAATTGTATCGTGCTGCCAAAACTCGACTGAAAAGTATCCGTTTACCTCAGGTGCAACGCTGGTTACAAGAACAAGCCACGTACACCTTACACAAACCCATTCGACGAAAATTTTCCAGAAGTCGCACCCAAGTGGAGGGTATCGATCACCAATGGCAAGCCGATTTAGCCGATGTCTCTCATTTAGCCACCTACAATCGTGGCTACAAATATTTGTTTTGTGTCATCGACGTCTTTTCCAAATTTGCTTGGGTCGTACCATTGACTTCCAAATCGAGCAGTGAGTTAGTGCGAGCCCTCAAACTGGTGTTGAAACAAAGTGGTCGTCACCCTCTTCGATGGCAAACGGACAAAGGCACCGAATTTCTAAACCAAGCTTTCCAAAAAGAATTGAAGAAACGTGACATTCATTTTTTCACCACCGAGAATCCCGAAACCAAAGCCAGCATCGTGGAACGTTTTCAACGTACCTTGAAAGAACGCATGTGGAAATATTTTACGCATCAACACACTCTCAAGTACATTGACGTCTTGCCACACCTCGTTCAATCGTACAACCAATCTTACCATCGGAGCATTGGACGTGCCCCCCAAGAAGTGACTCCCGACAACGAAGTGACCGTCTTCGAGCGCCTGTTTGGACCGTCCACGACAGTGCCTGTCCCCAAGAAAGGTGGAGTGTTGGCCACGGGAGATTGGGTACGCATTGGCAAAACCAAACGCACTTTCGACAAAGGTTACTTACCCAATTGGACCACCGAATTGTTTCGTGTCACTGAACGTGTGCGTGGTCGTTATCCTCCCGTCTATAAATTAGAAGACATGAACGGGGAAGTGTTAAAAGGAACGTTTTACTTACCCGAGTTACAACGTGTGACCAAAAAAGAAGACGACGTGTACGAGATCGAAAGCATTCTCGATCGAAGAACTCGTAAAGTAGGAAAGAAACGTGTCAAAGAAGTCAAAGTACGTTGGAAAGGATATCCTCCCAGTTTTGACTCTTGGATCGACGCTTCGCAACTCATCGACTATAAAAAGAAGTGACCATCATGCCCTTCAACACAGTCTCAGCTACTGCAGTGACCACTCCTTCCCCCAGTTCTTCTCTGCAAGATCTACAAAAACAACCCTTGTGGGTGTGGTGTGGAGAACGTGTGCCTAAAACTCAAATCGTCTTTTTCTGCCAAATCTTTGTGGTGTATTGTGTCATCGGTGCTGCCATTGCCAATTTGAGTTTGCAACAAGGAGATAAACAATTGTGGACCATTTTACTCAGCAGTTGCATTGGTTACCTTCTTCCCAATCCGTCTCTGAAATATTCCTCTAACGGAAACAACAACAACGGGAGCCTTGTGTCCAACGTCAGTTCCAACAGTCACCCTAACCATCCTCTTTTAGACACTCCTCTAACTTCCAGTGACTCCTCGGATACTAGAACTGTGGAATTATGAACAACCAATTTTACTTAACGTTACCCAGTGACAGTTCCATGGAGGTGTTTCCCAATAACACTTTGTGCTGTTTCTCGGCCAAATTACCTCAGGCCATCCGATTGGATCACGAAGCCCATTGGGAAGTGGCTTTGGTAGAAATTATTCACCCTACACAAATCAAAAACATCGTCGAAAATCAAAACACTTTGACGATAGAAGTTTGGGACGATCAAGTGCAACAAGTCATGGATGAACGCGCTAGTACTGGTGGTGTAGCTGACTTTATCAAAACACCAAGCCCCATAACTAAACGAACCACTTATCTGTTGAAAATTCCTGCAGGTTATTATTTTAGTGGTCAACATTTGGTGAACACCATAGCTGAGAGGTTCAATTTCATGTTTAGTAAAGCTTTGGAGAAAGCCAAAAAAAGTGTCACAATCGAGTACCACAAAATATCTCGTCGCCTACTGATGAAATTTTCTGAGGACAAAGTATTGGCCATTACATTTTGTCCTGAATTGTATGACATTTTGGGTGGAGACCCTAAGTTAATCAAGATTGCAAACGAAATACCAGCCGTGACCAGTAACGTGGATTTTGCGAAATATTTTCGATTCCCTGTAGAAATGAACCTAGGACTGAATTTGATTTTTGTGTACTCCGATGTGGTGGAGTACAACGTAGTGGGACACACCTCCGTACCGTTACTGCGTGTCATTCCTTTCAAAGTGGATTCTGCCACGAAGGCTGACGAGGAAGGTGGAAACACCTATCACGTTCACCGTGAATTTGTAAATCCTCACTATTTGTCCGTCAGTAAGCCGTATTTCGACACTGTCAACATTACTATAAAAGGAGATCTGGGACAAAATATTCCATTCACCAAAGGGAAAGTCACAGTGAAACTCCATTTTCGAAAACGATTACTCTAACTTTTTGTCAGTCATGTATCCTGTGTACCAAGGAGTTGCTCGACAGCGAGGACATGGTTTAGGTGATATGCTCAAATCGGCCTTTCGTACAGTGGTTCCCATTTTGAAACCGATGGTGACACGAGGATTGCACGCCTTAAAAGATGCCGCGTTGACGCAAGGTAAAGAATTTCTCCAAAATGTCATCATTGACAAACAAAGCCCCAAAGAAGCTTTCTTGAGAGCAGGCAAAAATGTTTTGCTTCAAACGGGCAAAGACCTTTTGGGTCGGCGAGAAACTCCTATAAATGCCCTGGGCAATGCTGAGTTAGGCATTCCTGCTTCCCTGAGGCCACAGCAAGGACAAGGCAGAAAAAGACGACGAAAACACCCTTTCAGAGGACTTCACGCCCCTAGAGCTAGAAAGACAAAGAAAAGAAAAACCGTCCGAGAGTTAGACGTTTTTGATTATTAAAAAAAGGAAAATGATGCACCGAGAGTCTTGTGCTTGTTCCAAGTCGGAACTGGATCTGTTTGCCATGCCACCCACCATGATGACGATGCAAGAATCCCAATGGGTGGAATTTCATCCCGTCTCCTCTTTGGTGGATTCCGCTCCCATCGAGTTTGAAATCAAAGGACAGCCCGAAGATTACATCGATCTGAATAATAGTTACTTGTATCTAAAGCTGAAAGTGATCAAAACCGACAACACCAATCCGGGAGCCGATGCCGCAGTAGCTCCCGTCAACAATTTCATGCATTCCTTGTTCAGCGAAGTGGATTTGTACTTGAATAACAAACTGATCAGCAGTAGCACGGATACTTACCCTTACCGAGCGTACCTAGAAAATCTCTTGACGTACGGAAAAGAGGTCAAGAACACTCATCTGGATGCTTGCGTGGTATGGAAACCTGACACCGCAGGTGAGAACACGTTTAACGACAGAGCCCTGACAGCCGATGACGATCCTCACAATGTGGGTTTTAACGATCGTCGAAGGAAAATCCTGCAAGGTCGTAGTTTAGAACTGATGGATCGTTTGCATTTGGACATGTGGTTGCAAGAGAAGTATTTGCTGAACGGAGTGGATATTCGCCTGAGACTCAATCGCAGCAGTGTCGCTTTCCATTTGATGGCTCAAGCCAACGAGTACAAAACCATCATCCAAGAAGCCAGACTTTACGTGCGACGTGTAGAAGTGTTACCTAAAGCGGGAAACGACATCAGTCAAACATTGAGCAGATCGACCGCCAAATATCCGATACGACGTGTCGAAGTGAAAACATTCACCATTGCTACTGGACTCCGATCCAAGATCGAAGATCATCTGTTCCAAGGACAGTTACCCAAACGTTTAATCGTTGGTATCGTCAGTAATGCAGCCTTCAACGGAGCCCACGATCAAAATCCTTTCCAGTTTAAGCACTACAGAGTGTCCAAAATTGAAGTCAGTCGCGATGGCAAGACTTTGTGTACCAGACCCTTCGAACCTAACTTTGCCCAGAAGAATTACTTGAGATCGTACTTGTCCCTGTACGAAGCTACGGGGCAACTAGGAACCAACACCAGTCACGGTATTTCGTACGAAGATTATGTCGGAGGTTACACTTTGTGGGCCTTTGATTTCACTCCAGACCAAGGCAGCGACGAGGGACATTTCCACCCTATAAAATCCGGTCAACTGCGTGTGGAACTTCAGTTTGCAGAAGCTCTCACTGAGACGGTCAACGTCATCCTGTATGCTGAATTCGATAATACCATAGAAATCAACAGTTTGAGAGAAGTCATTCTAGACTATTAGACACAATGGAAGACTCCTATCCCTCTTTAAACAGTGGAGAATCTTTGGACATGGAATGGGAGGATAGCGTGAAAACAGAACCCCAAGACGAAGTCAAAGAGGACGAGGTAGTCGTCAAGTCCAGATGGCCAGAACAAGAACAACATTTAGTGTCCTGTTTTGCTAAACACCTAGCGAATACAATTACGGAATTGTCCAAGAAATATTGTTACGGATGTCAAAACGATCATCCCAGTCAAATTCAACACGATAAATGTATGATGATGAGTCAAGAAGAAAAATTGGACGAGTATCTGGACGACGCTTGGAGTCTCATCTCAGAAGAAACCGTGTTGCATGAGTGGTATAAAGGCTTGCGTGATCATTCCTGTCCTCCACTGACTACTCTAGAGATCTATCGCATCGAAGCTCTCTTAGCCCAGAGTGCGGAGACAAGGCAAAGAAACGGATATTTGACAGATCGTTTCAAACAAAAAGTCAGAATTGAATTGATGACTTATCATTACCTGTGAAAAAAACAAAAACAACACAACAGAAAATGGATACCTGGGAACTTTATTACCTTTTGAACAATAGTTCGTATACTGCTTCTTGGAATCCTGTCGTGTGCGCTAAAGATGAACTACCTCATCGCAAACCTAAAGACCATCAAGCTTATGTCATCAACACGGACGAAAGTCATCTTCCAGGCACTCACTGGGTTGCCGTCTACTTCCCTCAAGAGAATTGTGTGGAATATTTTGATTCGTATGGATTACCCCCTTTGGAAGACGATATCATTGACTTTATGAGAAGAAATGCCCAGACGACACGATACAATAATGTGAAATTACAAGGCACAGATTCCATGGTGTGTGGACAATATTGTGTATATTTTCTTCATCAACGCAGTCTTGGATATCCTTTAGAACATTTAGTGACTTATTTTGATCGTCACTCTTCTAGAAACGATGAGAAAATAGATCGATGGTTTTGTGACCATTATAGTTATCTTTTGTCTTTAGCTAGGAAACGTAGTGTACATCAATGGCCTCATGACTTCCATCAATGGAAATCTCACATGATTTCACAACGTTGTCAACCTTGTCAAAAATAATTTGTTTGATGTTACTTGTTACTTGTGACTTATGACTTGTTACTTGTTACTTGAATAAAAAATGTTGTGTTTTGAAAAAATGTGTCTGTCGTTTGTTTTCAAAAAAACACTGTGAATATATGCTCTTTGACTTCTTTCTATCCCTCATCATGACATTCGCTATCATAGCGTTCCGACACTAAAACCAAGTAGGGATGTTTTCTATCGCGTCCGCGTTTGAACCATATAAAGCGGGTGGGTCTCCAGTCTGACCATTCACTGTTGACTCGTCAACCTATGAAGATGCCTTCCAGACTAGCCCAGCTGAACGAAGCTTACGTCAATTTACATCGTGTCAGGCTAAACCTGATACCGAAGCCTGAAGAAATAGAGAATGTTAGGATGCTCTCCACAGTCCAAGGTCTGATAGAAGAGATGTTTAGAGAGGAAATTAAAAAGAACAAGAAGAATGGACTGAGAAATACAGACTTCAGAAGAAGCAGAGAGAAGAACAACAACAACAACAGCAGCAGCAGCAAGAACCAGACAGAGGTTTTGTGGACTGTCGAGTAGACACCAAAGAATTCTCTTTCTCTTTTCGCAGAAGCAGACCGTATCCAATAGGAAAGCCTACTGCCAGACGGGGACGCAATCTTAGACAGTAAAAAAGATTGCCATTACTTCCGTGAACACAAAAAAACAGCCCTTTTCAGGGCTACCCAATACTCTCGAAAAGACATACTCATTCAATTTGCCAAAATTTGTAATTAGAAAATAGAAGTGTGTCTATAAGCACTTCGTTTCTTTTGTCAGTAAAACAAAATATTTGTGTGTTTGTATGTTTAAAAAAAATAGAAGTGTGCCTATAAGCACTTCGTTTCTCTGTCTTGTCCAATCGTGTCTGCCTGTGTTTGTAAGTAAAAAGTAAAAAAGTCAACGTGAGTGCTTCTTTTAAGTCCGCGTGTTACATGTGATGGTAAATTTGAGTGCTAGGGAATGTTTACTTTCACGTCCGTGCTTCAAGTATATAAATTGGTGCGATCGTCTGTCTGGTTACCCACGTTGACGTAGCAGCTGCAACAAAATGAGTAGACTAACAAAACTACTAGAACTCCAGATGCACCTGGAGCATGCCAGGCGTCTCCTGGATGAGCTGGCTATGGAGGCGGCACAGGAGGAAGCCAGGTTAAAAGAAGAAGAGAGCAAAAAGAAGAAGGAAGAAGAGAAAGAAAAGAAAAGAGGGATCCTGCCTCACCTCTTCATGAGACCTCGGTGTGAGGTCAAACCTGAGGTGAGGACACCTGCACAACCACATCCACAACCACAGCCACAGCCACAACCTGTACCAAGAGTCGCTGTCCTCCAGACAGAAAACTGGGAGGAGGAATTGGAAAGACAGAGGCAAGAGTGGGAGCCTCGACGTCAGCATCCCAGGGTGCTAAATAGAAGAAGAAGGGAACAAGTATTCACTATCCCTCAAACTGAGGAGTGGGATAGTGAAGCTAATCAACCTCCCTCTGCGCTCCCAACCACACGCATCAATTGGGAGCAGGACTGGAGCCGGCGATGCGTGTGTGGTGCCCGCCCTGGGAGATGTCATCATTAACCAGGTGCATTTGCAGTTCTAAAAAAACAGCCCTTTTCAGGGCTAACCAGACCTCTAGAAAAGAGAACTTATTCAATTTGCCAATTCGTGTGAATGTAGTGTAGTGTGACTATAAACACTCACTCTTTACTGATGTATGTGTGTGTGTGTGTGTGTGTGTGTGTGTGTGTGTGTGTGTGTGTGTGTGTGTGTGTGTTTGCATGCGCGTTCGTTGGTGTGAATAGTATATGGGTGTGTGTTTTTCTTCTCTTCCTGTGTGTGTGTGTGTGTGTGTGTGTGTGTGTGTGTGTGTGTGTGTGTGTTTGCATGCGCGTTCGTTGGTGTGAATAGTATATGGGTGTGTGTTTTTCTTCTCTTCCTTCGTTGGTGTGATAGTATAATGTGTGTTTTATGCTTGCTCGTTCGTTGGTGTGGATAGTATATTGTGTGTTTTATGCTTGCTTGTTCGTTAGTGAGGATAGTATATTGTGTGTTTTATGCTTGCTCGTTCGTTGGTGTGGATAGTATATAATATGTGTTTTATGCTTGCTCGTTCATTGGTGTGGATAGTATATAATATGTTTTTTTCTCATCCAGATTGTGTGGATGGTATGTTTGTGTGTTTTATGCTTGCTCGTTCGTTGGTGAGGATAGTATATTTGTGTGTTTTATGCTTGCTCGTTCGTTGGTGAGGATAGTATATTGTATGTGAAGTGAGTGTAAGGGATGTTTTCGTTCACGTCCGTGCTCCACGGATATAGAGCAGAGCGCTCGTCATTCGCGCCATTCTACACAGAATAAAAAAAATGAGCAGCAACATGGACTTGTTCAACAGATTAAAAGACATTTATTATTGGATAATGGATGGAGTCTACGTGGTTGAAAGGATTGAAAAGGAATGTAGCTATCAAGTTACGAAAGACTTTTTAACCACTCAAGTCACCAGCATAAAACTAGCTAAGGATCTAGTAGCAGGTATGACAGAGGAGCAAGTGGAGAAGATTAGAGGTTTCATTCAACCTAAATATGTGAGAGTAGGCTCCTTGAAACAGGCTCTTGATCATGTCATACAAGTGAGCTCCTTTCTACAAGATATATTCAATTTCACCGAGTGGTCTTTTGTCAAAAACTTGGGCTTAGACTCTTTAAAAAAAGCTGAAGACCTGATGAGAAAAGTACTGGAGGAAGAGGTGAAGAAAATCAAAGAAACCTGGAGAAAAGAAGAGAACTGGACAAAAGAGAAAAAGGAGAAGGAAAACAGAAAGAAGAAAGAAGACTTTGAGAAATTAAACAACAATTGGATAAAAGTGCAAGAGAAATTTAGAGCTATGGGTCATCCTGACTGGATGCCAGAGAAAGAAAAGAAGAAAGGAATTATTCAAAAAGTCAGGACATGGTGGAAGAACTGGAGAAGATAAAAGAAGAAGAAGAACCCAAAGGCCCTTTTCAGGGCCACTTCCAATGCCTCGAAAAGATCTTAATTTTCATTTGGTCTCCACCCTAAACGAATATATATATAAAACCCTTCCTCTACTAAAAAACACGAACGCTCTTGATTCGTGTTTGTCTATAGCCCTCTCTCAGGTAGCCTGACGTCACAGTACTTCTCTTTTTGCTACATTGTTACCAGTGTGACGTCATGCCACCTGTCGCTTATCGCTATACAAACCCACAGTATACTAGTCGCCGCTCTACAAAATTTCCATTGACGCTATACAGGCCCAGGGTGTTCTAGTCCCTCTACCCAATTTCCATTGACGCTATACAGGCCCAGGGTGAGATTTTATTTCTTGACGCTATACTGGCCCAGGGGGGGTCTGTAATGCTAATTCCCATTGACGCTACGGTAACCCCATATACTACTGTCGGCATCCGTATTAACGAATTCTTTCAAGCGTGGTCGATTTCCAAATTTCAATATTAGAAACTTTAATTTGTGTATTATCCGACACATTACAAGTAAACCTAAAGGACCGCGATGAGTTCGTTTAAAATTCGAGTAGGATTTCTGTTTTTGTATGAAATTCTGCTGGTAAAAAGGAAATACAGTGTCTGTTTTCACTAAAATTACCATTAAAAACATATGGGTAGTATATTAGTTGCCTGGGGAAACACAGTTCAAAAAGTTTGATTTTGGTCATCTTGTGTCAGGTGTTTGTAAGACATTGAAATGTTTTGGGCTGTGTCCTGAGGAATTTCAAAATTGTTGTTGATATGGTACCTAGGAATAGTGGTAACTTTGTTGTTGTTAAGGTACCTAGGAATAGTAGTAACTCTACCAGTTGTAGTAGTGTTACCACTCTATGGTCACAAACTTAAGTAACCAAAAAGAAGCAAAACCAATAAGTTTTGTAAAACTTAACAAACAATTTTACTATTAAAGTAATAATTGAAAAATGTGAGAGGAACTTACTTTATAATGAGGTGAATAAAAACTCGTCCTTAGAAAGGTCCATGAAAGTCCTAAAAGAATGAAAAGTACCTTAAAATTTTCAATACCGGAATGAACTGGTCCTCCAAGAACCGTGACGTCGTCAAGATGGCGTTGTCTAGAATTCTTTCGAATAATTTATAACAGTTCCAGAATAATATTATTGTGAAAATATTAAGCACTTTCTATCACCACTGAACCGTCCAAACAAATGTTTTTCCTCTCGAAAAATATCTAAGTACAACATAAAATACGTCTGTAGACTTACATCAGGAACACAAAAGTATGAATGACTCTACAATCGGAATGAATCTAAATGCTTAATTTTCTCCTTATATACACCGTATATTGCGACTATATTTCGCAATAGACACAATGTGACAACATACACTATTGATTTACGACAAAGTACGTATATTAAATTATTTACATCAGTCACTTAGAAAATACGCCATAGGCGCCATTTTAAGTCTGATTAGTACTAATTGTCAACACGTACGTAAACATATATTTATAGATCCTACGTAATTTGTGTTTTTAACAGAGCCATATTACGCACAAAATTTATTTAAAAAATTATTCTATACAGTTTACGACCATGAGTAAAAGTTAGGAAAATTAAATGAAATCATTTACCAGAAGTTACAGAAATATAGATATACATAACAGTAGTAGTAACATTTTTATTAGGAGGACGAAGTCGGAGAGATTTTTTGTTTGTTAAATAAAGCAGAATTTTTCGACTGAAGAATGGCAAAGAAAACGTCAAACTATAAGTTTTATTAATAAATTCAGCTTTTTTTGTAAATAAACAACGTTTTCACTGATATGGTACCTAGTACAGGCAGTAATAGCAAAAGGAAAAGGAGGTAGAGATGAAGGCAGGGGAAGAGGAAAGGGAGGAGCATTTATATTTGCTGATTTTGTCATTAAACAAATAAGCCACTAACGCTTGACAGACCTTGCTAGCACTTATGACTTGCATAACTAAAACGAATGTGAAACATTTTGTCTTTATCAGTGAATTTATCTTTTGTTTTTATCTCCAACGACTAAAATCATAAGAGTAATGTATCGGTTTGAAAATTGTGTAGATATTCTGGAGCATTTGCCACGGTCAGTGTGACACATAACAAATTAAGTATCATATTAAATCGCCTGGCTATGGTGTTTAATGGCATCAGGTCACAATTAATAGTTCCGGTTCAGTACCCACGAATGTAGTCCCAGTCTATTTTTAGAGCATTTTTTCCTGTCTCCGTTTGGTGGTGATACAAGAGTTAGATTTAGGCATTCTTGGTATGGATTTAAAGGCAATTGTTTATTATTTAGAATATGAGCTTATGGTGTGGTTGTCTGTGTGTGTTTCGGCGACAGTGTACAGTGAGTAATAAAGTCTTGGTGATGATCAGGAAGTGAAATCTGTGTTCCATTGCACGTTGGTTTGTTGACAGTCAAGACTTTAAAAAAAAATGCAGGTGAACCTTTGACAAGAACTTCACCTTGAAATCATCTTTGAAGGTATTTTAGATTAAAATATGATTTGTATTGATTGTTACACAGTGCAAAGTTCAGTACTGAGAAACAAATGTAGAGAATATATAGTAAAATTAATTGTGTTCTATGGCCTCTCAATGCAGTATTTGAATAAAGTTTAAATTGGTATAAAATCTTTTTTATTAATGATAGAGACATGAAATTTTAATATGTTATGTATATTGACTTTGAAAATATAAGAATAAAATTAGAAATAAAAAAAATAATTTTTATTTTAAAAATTTAAATGAAATTTTTTAAAAAATTAAAAAATAAAATTTTTCCCCCAAAAATGCACATATATAATATTTATTGGGAATGATATCAGCATGTATATACTCCTACACCATATACAAGCTCCAATGACGGATATTTGTCAAATTTTGTCACAGAAAATATCTTTGTAAGTCAAAATGAGACCTTCATTTAAAATACATGAAGACAAAATTCTATTTTGTATTGTGCCTTTAGGTCATTCAAACTATTTATTAGGGGTCCAAACAGTTAATTTATGTGTTTATGATGGGGTGACTTCCTGAGTAACACATATCTGCTTGTATAGCTATCAGTAATTGTTTATAAACAAAGTTATAGGTTATTTAGTGAGAGGACAGAGATGAAAACTTTATACTAGAACCTGCTCAAGTTCTGTACAAATTCATTTAAGCTGTCAGAGAATGAAATACAGGTCAAAGGGATAAAATATGCTTTCCCAAGGTATATTTACTCTTGCATGTAAGAAAACGGTAAAATGATGTAAGTTGAACACAAAATGCATTCCATTTTATTGTTCAGTTTCATTTAGATATTGATTGATGTAGTGCGGCATTGTGGCCTAGATGATATTATGGGAATTCTAATGATCCATTTTGCTTTATGCATTATTAATTACTAATAATATTTGTTAACTGACACTCTAAAGATTACATAAGAAATACTCAAACAGATTATTTGAATTTAACTGTGTACAACTGATCTTAACATGGCTACATATCTGACATGTACAAATATGCATATATTTTAGAATGTTTGGGATCAAAAGTTGACATTCATTGCGTCATATAGGCTGACATTGTACCTATAGTGAATCTGTAAAGCTCAGTTCTGGCTGTGTGCACTTCAAATATTCCAAAATATTATTTTCATCATGAATATGCCTATGTATGGTAACATATACCAATTTAGTACTTTGACAGAGTGCGGTATTGTAGCATCAGCTGATATCTGATTCCACTGAATCATTGAGCTTAATAACTGGTAACCAACACTCTTAAAAATGCACTAAAAATGTTCAAACAGATCATTTGAATTATGTTTGCACGTGTAATTTTAATAAGTACATTGTATATGCCCCACACATGCAAATGCCCATCCTTGTTTACAAGATTTGGGGATCAGAATTTCACATTTGGTTGATGATATAGGATCTATTGGGACCTATAGTAGATCTGTGTGGCCACAGTTGGCTGTATTCACTCGCAAGATCCAAATTTGTTATTTTCCTCATGAATAAGATTGCTTATAGTAATATATTTTAATTTGGTACATTGGCATTTGACTTTCCTGTATACTGGTATGTACTAATGTTTGCACCAATGATCAAACCTCACGGTTCCAACATTGCCGTAAACATTATGATACATACTCTACCTGATTAGTTATTTAACCTGTAAATGGCTAAATATGCTTCTAGAAACCTCATCTATTTTTAGGATGCATTTATCACTTTAATACATGCCCATTGCTTCACATTTCTGAGTGTCACTCTGTCAAGTTTACTATTTTTTTTCCCATGTTTGCAACCTGAATGTTATTTTGAAATCACCATATCTAACACATTTTAACTTCATTTACCTACATCTTACTGTTTTCTAGAATTAAGTGAAACATGTTATATCTTTTCAGGTCTAGCCTGGTATCTGGAACAAAGTGTTAGAGTTGGATCAGTTTGGAGGTTCTCCAGTAGTCCGGTGGTGATAGCAAGGAATCATAAGGACATGTGCAGTGTACTGCTATAAGTGACCAAGATTAGTTCATATCAGCACACTGATATACAGCACCTCAAAGACATGGCTTAGATCTTCATGAGAGAGATTCGCACCATTGTTCAGTAAGGTGGAACCTCCCTGAAACTGTATTTTCCTATCACATTGTCACCTTTTGTAGTCATCGACATTGAAATGGAATGCAATTTTGCTATAAAACATGGTAGTGGTCCCATCAGAACTTTAAATTTGAGTGCACTATTAGTTATATAAACAACTGCCTAAGTACCTGACACAATAAATGTGTAACATAGCACCTGTCATTGTTTCTTTAGTGTGTACACCTAAATGCATCTGGATAGGCATATTGCAATTTGCTGCCAAAATCACTGTGAGCTATCATGCTTCAGTACCCCTGGGAAAAATGTTATCAGTTGTACAGACCCAAACTACCATTTGTTTTAAATACCATTCATTAGTCAACTTTGCTGCCTTAAATTTGTCAAATTGAATTTTATAACTTGTATGAAAATTTAATTTTTGAATAAAATTTAGTTTTTAAAATTTAAATGTTTATTTAAATTTCCATTAAAATTTAATGTATCAATATTTTTCAAACATATTTTTAGACAGGCCTTATCATGTATTACAATTAGGTTTTTACTGCATTGAAAAATTCCTATAATTAAGGAAGATATAGCAAATTTAGTTTTGGTTTCTCAAGAACACTTGGACCACGACTTACACCCTGTGGAAGACCAGCACTGCACACTTTCTGACAGCTGTTACATGTTTTGTTTGCAAGGAAATTCCAAAAGACTTCATGTATGCAGTCGAAATAAATGTGGCATGCAAATATAAAAGTTTGACTAAAATTGGCCATACAAATTGGGCCTGTCAGACATCATCTTTTCCTGTCTCCGTTTGGTGGTGATACAAGAGTTAGATTTAGGCATTCTTGGTATAGATTTAAAGGTAATTGTTTATTCTTTAGAATATGAGCTTATGGTGTGGTTTTCTGTGTGTGTTTCGGCGACAGTGTACAGTGAGTAATAAGGTCTTGGTGATGATCAGGAAGTGTTCCATTGCACGTTGGTTTGTTGACAGTCAAGCCTTTCAAAACAATGCAGGTGAACCTTTGACAAGAACTTCCCCGTGAAGTCATCTTTGAAGGTATTTTAGATTAACATACGATTTGTATTGATTGTCACACAGTGGAAAGTTCAGTACTGAGAAACAAATGTAGAGAATATATAGTAAAATTAATTGTGTTATATGGCCTAATGCCCTGGATGGGGGTGTGATTGATTTTTAATTAGGGCGCGTTCGATAAAGGACAGACAGATGGAGAGGCTATGTGTATTTGGGGTTTTAATTATGACAAAGTTGAAATGATCCAGAAACAACTTTGTACCAGTTGAAATAAGTGTCATGAGATGAGATTTTCCAGGAATCGGTTTATTAAGAAAGTGCTGAAATATGAGGCGTTACTCAAACCTGGACCGGCGTGTGTTAATTTTAGGCGGTTCGATATATCTAATCCTAATTGGCTAAGCTAAATAAGGTGTGTGTTGTCCAGATGAAATTCTATGTTTTAAGTATTTCACATAGAAAAATTAGTAAGTCTAAGTTTTGTAAGCGGCGAAGTCTTAACTCCGAGAGAAATAGCAAGTATCTTTTCTCGGTTAATAATTGTCCAAGGGTGTCTGGAAGTATTTGAGGGATACGGAACGTAAACGTACAGAGAGAATATGCTACGATAGAAGTGAGCAAGTCTCGAAAGCACAAGGTACTTGTCTCAATTTCATGCAATTTTCGTGAGATGAGTTTGTAATTATTTGTTTGAATTTATTTGTTTTAAATTCATATATAGATTTTCCTTTGATGAGTTCGGAAGATAATTGTTTGCATTCATTTATCTCGAATGTTATATAACTTGTTTATTCTAAGAATTTCATACATTATTTCCTTGATAAGGATTTTAAGAGAATTGTTCGAATTTACTCGTTTATGTAGGCTAGGAGTTGATATTTCTATGTCCGGAAACGTTATGCCCATGAATTATAATATTGTAGTTAAGACATGAAGTGAATTTCTTTAATTTATTTGTAAAATTCAGATGTGAATAATTTATTCGAGAATCGCTGGTATTAGCATTAAGAGCGCCTGCCGGCCGATATTTAGTCCAGTTAGTGATTTACTGTCCACAGCAGGGCGCAATGGTTTGTTAAGAGGTTTAGTTTATGTCATAGTTCAGTTAGGAATACTGAATAGTCCTTAGAGAGATACAATAATCTTCTGTACTACAGTTCGTGTATCAGCTGTCAGGCTGCGAAATGACCCGTATAAGTCTTAGTTTCTGTTGAATTACGATATGACGATATCTGACGTAACGAGCGTAGGGATAGTGTTAGATCGCAGAAGACAAAAACCCTGCATATTTTATTTAATTTAAAAAGGAAATAGTTCCATATATGCACCCGTACAATGGGTAAATTGAGGAGACAACCAAATTACTGCTGATGATCCGAAAGATACTAGAGAGAGAGAGAGAGAAAGAGAGAAAGAGAGAGGGAGGGAGGGAAAGGAGTAACCAACGTTGAATTTGGGAGGATCGACAAGGAACCAGGTTATGCGGGCATTGTGGGCAA
>JAECUM010060585.1:0-19434 GCA_016617855.1 Megalonaias nervosa
TCTGGCTACCACAGCGACGGAGAAGTAAATGTACCTGAACCGGTATAGCTTTGGTCTTACAGCCTAGAAAGTTAGTTTTGATAGCCCCAGTTTGAAGGATACAAGCTATGAGCTTCTACAACGGTGTATGGTAAGGGATTCCAACTCTCTGTGTTAAGGGGGAACAGAACTTATGACTGTTTGTTGTTGTTGCTGTTGTTGTTGCTGTTATAGGGTTTAACGCCATTTTTCAGCACAAGATAGGCTATACATGGCGGCCAGTATAAAGGATGGAGGATGAACCCGGGAAAAACCCCGGAAAGAACCACCTACTCACGAGAAGCTACCGGCAAGCTTTCTCACATACCCACATTGGTCGAGCCTGAGACTCGAACCCACGCAGACAGAGGTGAGATGGCAGTTATCCGTAACGGTGAGCGGTTTAGACCACTCGGCATGAGTCTTTATAGAGGTATATATGTGTTGGTATTTCTTGTTGTGGTGTGATCTAGTTCTGCTTGAAGCAGAAATCCGATATTGGTCAGCAGGAATGTCTACAAGGTTGTTGACGATCCTATATAGCATAGTCAACTCTGCCTTGGTCCAGTGATTCCCATTGCAGGTGGTCCAGCATTGAGGTGACGCTTCTGGTATTCCTATACCGAGTCATGGTACATCAAGCAGCCTTTCTCTGTAACACCTCCAGCTTGTGTATCTGATTCTTGGTATGGGACTTTCAAACGGTCGTCTATATTAAGTACGTGCCCCTTGTGCGTATAGCTGGAAATGATTGGAGACGTCTTCCTGTACACTCCAAGGGTGCAACATTTCTCTTGATGGAAGGTCATGCCCAATATTTACTCTCACTCTGCCAGTTTAATCATGTACTCTTGAAGGATCTTGTAGTCGCTTTCAGCGTTGATCTCTCGATAGACTATAGAGTCATCTGCAAACAACCTCGTGTTGGACTGAACGGTAGGTGAAAGGTCGTTAATGAAGACCAGGAAGAGGTGGTACCCCAGTACACTGCCTTGAGGCACACCGCTGATGAATGGAACTGGTTCAGATGCTGTTCCATCTACTGTAACTCTCTGCGACCTGTCTGTCAGGAAGTCCTTGATCCATGCAGAGTGTTACCCCGAATTCTGTCGTTGTCCAATTTCCGAAGAAACCGTACTTGAGGGACACGATCAAAAGCCCTACTGAAGTTGAGGACCGTAAGGTCGAACTGTTTTTATCTGTCTAGGCTTTTGGATAGTTCATCCACCAGTGTTAGTAGCTGATTCTCGCAGTTCCTCCTGGCGCGAAAGCCATGCTTACAGTTTGTAAGGATATGATGTATGTCCAAGAGGTGCATCATGTTGTGTGTCTGTGAACAAAGGTTGAACCTGAAAAATATAAAACAAAAATAGACTTTTTATATCTCATTTAAAGAGTAATAAAACTTTAGTATATACGCAGGTCATCAAGTACAAAATAAGTGATCTAAATATAAACATCTTATAATACCATCATGGTACTCTAAAATTAACCGAAAAGTGAAAAGGCTCCTCTATCACCCCAAATTGATATCTAACTTACTAAAAATTAAATTTTAAAAAAAAACAACTACAAGGGGAAATGTTCCAAAATTATCTCTACTAATATTAGTTTTAACACTCACATATAGGCACAAAATGGAAACAAAACGGGAACAGAGATCCGTGGTTTCTGCGGGTAGTAAAAGTCGTTGATCCCGCAAGTTTATGCTACGTGGCTCACTCGAGGTAGACACGCCTGCGAGGGAGCCAATGAAAACCGCAGACACGGAAACATGAACATACAATACATAAACATCAGGGGAACATAAACAAACATACTAATCCAGGACGAAGTAAATTTCCCCGATTCCTAATTTTTCTTTTTTACATTTAAACATTAAGCAATAAGCCAAATGGGTCTCTTTATCAAGCGAATTCACCCTGGCGTGAAATATTGCTAGAAATCACTAGTTTTCCCTTGACTCCCAAGGACTTCTCGACAAAAAATCGTTGTCTACTGGAACTTCCAACGCATATTACATAATTTTCATTTCATCAATGCATGACCACAAATATCACAACTACTCATTCGCATCACAACTTCCCAATTGCAGGCCAACCTCATTACGAAATAGTTACCCCTAATTATATTTCCGTAACATAGTGCCAGTACTTCACGCCGTGAAAATATACAACTCAAGAACAGGGGCCCCGAGTGGCCGAGTGGTCTAATGCGCTCGCCGTCATAGATCACTTACATCTCACCTCTGTCTGCGTGGGTTCTAGTCTCGGGTTTGACCAATGTGGGTACGTGAGAAAGCTTGCCAGTAGCTTCTCATGGGTCGGTAGTTCTTTCTGGTGTTTTCCCGGGTTCTTCCTCCACCATTTATACTGTCCTCCATCTATAGCCTATCTTGTGCTGAAAAATGGCGTTAAACCCTATAACAACAACAACAACTCAAACATCAAATACAGTGAACTATTTTCCTACTCTACCCTAGGTCAATCAAATAAGCATAATTTCGCCTGTAACTCTACAACACATTTACCATCATAACAACAATAAAAGGCGTCTCCAGATAATGGAATAATCCCTTCTCGATTATTCCATGTTACAAATTATCAGCCTCTATCACAAATACTTCACTTGGAGATATACAATCAATCAACACAATTAGATTTTAATAGGAACTACTTGGCTAAAGGCCCACTTATGCGGTTCTGACCTGAACTCACTACGAAACTAAATCATACAATCGTGAAATCTCATCAACACTGCACTCTGTGGCGTTTGCCTTTAGTTATTGGCTAACTACTCGGGCTGAGGACTATATCCCCAACGCTGACTTCCCATAATCAAACAAGTAATCAAGAAAATTTAATAAATCCTTAAAATGGAGGGGTATATACAAATGGCGCATACCCCAAATGTATTATAATATACACTACCGACATGTTTCTCCTTTTCAATCTTTCCTTCCCTTGTTCTTTTCATTCTAGGCCTATTTTTGTTGCCTTTCGACTTAAGCTATAAGCAGAAGTCAAAGAGACGTATTAATATCACGACACACATCACACACTGATCAGACAACGTACAAAAACACGTTTTTGTCTTGATCTCTATTTTTTCAACCTGCCATTTTTTATATTCTTCAATACTACAGATGTACCTTTCGTAAATATTAGTTGTTCGTTTAGCTAGTAGTAAAGATAATTGAGGTTTTAAAACCAAAGAGGGTTTTAGGTCAGAAACCCTCACCCCCCTCTAAAATAAATATATTCTGACATTTTTTCACCACCCCAGAGACCCTCTCTCCCTCAAAAAACCACCCTCCTCCAAATTTTTATCTCAGAAAATGATGAAATTTTGAAACCCAAAGAGGATTCTAGACCTGTAGATTTTATTATATTAAACAATAAAATATTAATGTAAAATGTCCTTTTGTCAATCAAAGAGACATGTTGGATTTGATCTGACAAACAAATTTTGTAAGAGATTTAATTCGATTAGGGCAGCCTCAAGCTATACTGGCATAACAACTAAAATAATAAGCAATTGTATCAAAAATGTTGGTTATCATATATCACCAAAATATGGATCAGTATGGTTATTCGCGACTGAAAATGACGAACGAATAAAGGTTGGGCAGATGATCCAATGACATTTATTGACAACATAGTTGATGCTTTATTTGATAACGATATTTCTAAAGCTATAAATATTTGTTTAAAACAATAAAAATAATGGTCCTCAGAGAGGACTGTTTTTGTAGCGTATTTACAGCAAGCATATTTACAGCAATTATATACAAGGATTTTTTTTGTAGACGGCACAGTTACATATAATCTTAATTAAGGACGGCACAAAACACAGAATCTTAATTACAGTAGCATATTTACAGCAATTATATTTACAGTAACGTATTTACAGTAACGTATTTACATATATTTACAGTAACGTATTTACAGTAACGTATTTACATATATTTACAATAACGTATTTGCATATATTTACATATTTACATATATTTATAGTAACGTATTTACAGGGACGGCACATACAAACGGAGGCCTTACCTACGTCCAACAAATTTTGTACACTCTCCCACCATGTCAACACCCGGGGAGTGCAAAAGAGCACCCACCACGTGTTGACATGGTGGGAGAGTGTATTTTTTTGTTGTTGGATATCGAGGTTTTCTCCGGACCCCCACCATTTTAAAAATGGCGTCCAGAGCCTACCCGTCGATTTTGTCCGTGACGGGAACCGAACTCAGGGCGTCAGTATGAGAATCCAGCATTCTAACACTGAGCTATGAAATTCAGTTATAAATACATATTAAAAAAATTATCATGTAGTTACCAAACAGCATTACATTTTCTGATTCTGAAAACATGAAATTTTGTATTACATTTTCTGATTCTGAAAGCGTTATTATAAATAAATCGAGAAAATACATGATTTTTGATTAAAAGATATTTTCTATATAAATCTGTTTGTACAGAAAAACGAAATCCTAATATTGGCTGAATACAGAGGCTGTATATAGATCAACCGTTGCCAAGGATACTAATCAATAATGTCAACGAGTGGGTTGAATAAATACACAGCCGCTATACCATTACGAACAGACTCTGCAGAGAAATAATCAATATTCTGTATGAATAGGTTTTTACGTAATGGTTTATATAAGGCTATTTATTAACATTTATGCAAGAGGAATTGTTAGTCATTTCGGCAAATACAGAAATTCTTAAAATTACTGTCAGATTTACAGCTCTATACATTTATTAGCCAAAAAAAAAATACAAAGCGAATGTATTACAGTATATGCTATGTTCGATAACTACAAAAGATTTTAAACTTAGCTGGAACAGTATTATCTCCCTTTTAAAAACAGATAGGGCATACAGAGTTATATTTTTTGAGCAATGAACAATGTTTTAGCATTCGCTATTAAGTATGATTTATTGTCATAATAATACAAATAAAATTTAATTCTACCGGTTACGTTTTGACGACATTCAAATAGTTCTTTCATTGCTATCTTACTGAGAAGATACTTACTACCTTTTACAAAAACCTTCGACCGGTCTAAGTCTATATTAATTTTTGCATACTGTTGCTGGCTGATCGGATCATGAAAATTGTCATATTTTAGTGCAAGCTCGTCTCGCAAACTTTCGAGATAATTAAAATATTTGCTATCGTCTGATCTGATAAGGGAGAGTTTGATTCTGTCAAATTTACTAAAACAAATACCTGAAATTTCATCGTTAAATTCAAATGATAATTGCTGGTTATTAACCATCATTTTTTTGATTTTGCTATTAACTCCATCGACTAATGTTAAATTTACGAACATTATTTCTGATGTTTAGACAAAATTACTTGCATAATGTCCAAGTGCTAGTGTATTAATTCCGCCTCTGCAATACCTTTTATCATCAAAATTACTTAATCCACGTTTTATAATTGTATGCGTTTCAAGTTTATGATGATATGTTCTGATAACATTTGCTTTGATAAAACTGACATTATTGTTTAGCGCTGCTTTAAAATCATCAAATTTCATCATCCTTTTCACATACCCTCGAAGAATACCTTTTGCTTTTTTTGTAAGTTTGTTGTCATCTAATATGACAGCATACATTTTACTCTTTAGTCCGACAAATTCCCTAACTGGCATAAACATAAATTCATCTTTCATTTTTCCAATAACTTTCTTGTTTGAATTATCTTGAAATCTACTACATGCTGGATAATCTGATAAATCAAATAGATTTTTATTATTGTAAATATCCTGATAGACATCTTCACATTTTATATTATAAGCTAGCGAGTCTGTATCAGTAAATAGCAACTCTGAATCTGGCCACTGCTTTTTGGTAAAATTATAGTGAAAATCATACATCAGCCACTTTGATATATCAAGTACAGCTGCACCAACATAAATCGGTTTATTTAACTTTAAATTTGTCTTTCGTCGTTGTATTGCAACAAGATTTTCATTAAAAATTTTCATACTAACAAAACCATCATCATTAACTAATTTATTTCTGCTATTTATGTAATTAACAATTTCAATATTGACTCGCTTTCGAATATTTTCCATCGTCTTACCGAACACCGAGTTGTTCATTAACTTGAAAAAGTTTTTCTCAAATTTGGTTTTAGCCACAGCACACATTTCGTATTTAAGTCAATATGATTTGCCATCCACCTAGACTGATTAAACTTTAGCACACGATGTACTTTTCTCAGAATTAGTCCAGCATCTACTGCTTGTTTTAAATTTTTGTAATGCATAACGTAATTTCTTTTATTTAACAAATTTGGAACTAACTTATTAACAATCGAATTTTTTGCTGTTGTCGTTGCTCGTTGTTCAGGCGATAATAAACTATAATTAATCATCATTGACTCTGTGCAAAACGGATAATCGTTATGTAGATCATGTAACGAACTAGGATAATCTAGATCAACTTCAACAAAATATGAAATATCTTCTGGAAGATTTTTTTCATTTTTATTTTTAAGAAATTGATCTGGAGTTATCCAATGAAATCCACTGCACGGCATTGGCTCTGACATCGCATATTCATACAAATTATTAGCGACCAGATAAATAATATAATTGGGTGGGAGATTTTTATCATAATTTTTCAGATATTTGTTATTAGCTACTGCATATTTTTTGTTATAACGCTAATTCCGCCTCTGATACCTTTTTCAATATAGTTAAACATATTAACATCTGTCAAGAGATCCAATTCTATCTTACTCGTTTTTAACAGAGCGTCCCATGACAATCCAGGTGATGCATAATACCAACAGGGGTCTAATCCATAATTTTTATGACTAACTTGACGAAAACTCTCAAAAACATCTGCTAGCAATAATACATCTGTTTTCAAATATAGATCGTGATAATCACCAAATGTTTTACAACTAAATTTATTCCAAATATCTTGTGCATATTTGTACTCGTCATCTGTGATATTTTCATTT
This sequence comes from Megalonaias nervosa, assembly GCA_016617855.1. NCBI lineage: Eukaryota > Metazoa > Mollusca > Bivalvia > Unionida > Unionidae > Megalonaias > Megalonaias nervosa. The sequence continues at coordinate 7,012 of JAECUM010060585.1, forward strand.
TTGAGTTGTGAGTAAAATTTATCTTTATCAGGAAGAGAAGTTTCATTAAATCTGCTCCAATCACCGAGATACTCGTACGGAAATATACCTTTTTTTGTTAGATCGATATAGTTTTCACCAAAGCAACTTTTAGGTTAGCGAAATTGCTACCGGCGCTTGTAGCGCTGTTTACAACCTCATCTAATGATGCTGCCATAAATTGCAGACTGTCAATGAAACGAAATTTACCGAGTGTCACTGACATATACTTTTCAAAATTATTTGGAATACATTTTATTGTATTATTTAATCTTAGTTTAGCTTTAATATTTTTATCACCAAATGCTTCTACAATGATATGACTGTCATAGCCACGAAAGTTATGTAAAACTGCGGAAATAAAATCTGAAGCATGAAATTTTAAATTACAACTATTATGAGCTGCTCCACGATATTGGCCGGTCAAATGACAATGATCTCGCACCTTATTACCTTGTTCCAGCAACTTTTCACAAATATGACTATCAACTGCTTCATCGAAATCGAGTTGTTGTTTAGACGTTATTTTCATCGGAGCTGTGTTAAGTAATCTGTTAGAAATTTTATTAACTTCGTCTATTAATTTTTTTAATAACCATACAGCTGGATTTTCACCTCTATATAACTTTATCGGAGTTGAAAATTTATCGTTAGCGCAACAAACTACTTTATAAGCTACTCCGCAAGGAATATGTTGTTGTATTTTTCCAGTACTTGATTTATTCGGATTATTTTCTGCTCCAACCACAGGAACGAGTATACACTCGAAATCAGCGTAAATAACAAAAGGAATATTTAGTTTATGATCATAATTTTTAAATTTTAATATTTTTTCTTTTTCTTTAGGCATAGTTATTTTTTGAACGTTGACACAGTATTTGAGATGATCTTGTAATATTCCATCGTTAGAAAACCCTGTAGACATTTATAACAGAAATATTTTTTATTTTTATTTTTACTATACTGTCTGCCAACTAAGCCGTTAAAGATTTTTATCCAACAATAATGTCCCTGATAAAATAATAAATTTATTGTATCTTGTGTAGCATTTTCTGAGATATATCTCGGGTAAACATTTTCTTTCTCATCTAGTCCGAAAACATTTACTGAGATACTGTTTTGTTTTTCAAACTTTGGTATATGATTTTCTGCTACTGGAAAAGTTATTCCTAAAAAATTTAGTTCGTCTTTGTATGGCAAATACTTTTCAATTCTGCCGGGGTGATCAGACTGAGGATGTTTTGCAGATAAAATTGACCATTGAAAACATTTGTCATCATTGTTTTTGACATTTATACAGCATTTTTTGTTTTTAATTTTTTGAGGGAGATCGACGTACAAACTACCGCGAAGCACGTTATATTTTGCTGTGTGAAATAAAACTTCTTTTATCGTCTCAAATTTCTAACCCGACCCTGATGCAGTAAATTCTTCTAATTTTTTGTTTATTTCTTGATGTATTTCATCGGCGACCATGGCAATGTTTTTCCAGTTAATATTTTTCTTGATTTAGCTGTAAGATATGGTTCCGAAATTTCGCTGTTAAAACTTTTTCTTTCAAAAATTACATGAAGTACATCCTCAACTGCATGTAATTTTGATAAAATCGTATGATATTGGACTATAAGTTTGATGCCTTTATGAGCCGTAAGTTCTTTTGATATAACAGGTTGTAAAAGATGAAATAAACTTGTGGAGTTAAAATTTGCTAAAATATTTTGATCATCAAGTTTGTAACTATTATCATAACCGGAAAATGCTGTAGCAATTTTTTCAGATTTGATAATGCTCTTTTTAGCAATATCTCGCATTTTTAACATTATATATAATAGTAAAATTTTATATTTAATTGAATTTTTTTTAGTTAGAGATGTGAAATCCTTATAATACAATGACAGAAATTTTGGGGGCCCCGAGTGGCCGAGTGGTCTAAAGCGCTCTCCGTTACGGATCACTGCCATCTCACCTCTGTCTGCGTGGGTTCGAGTCTAAGATTCGGCGAATGTGGATATGTGAGAAAGCTTGCCAGTAGCTTCTCGTGGGTCGGTGGTTCTTTCCGTGGATTTCCCGGTTTCTTCCTCCACCATTAATACTGGCCGCCATGTATAGACTATCTTCTGCTGAAAAATGGCGTTAAGCCCCACAACAACAACAATAACAACAACAACAACAACAGAAATTTTGAGATATCTGAGATTGACGGCGGAAGAGCAAGAATTTTATCATGTGCATCAGAAGTATAACTTATATGCTGTAAACGCATTGGGTTCTGTTATTAACATAATATCTAAAAAATCTGTTGGCACACCAACGCCAGCTGGAATGATAATTTCAGTAAAAGGCGATAATACAGAAAGAATTAAAATGTTTAGAAAAGATTTTATTTATACTTTGTTTTGCGACGATATTCCAGAAGGACAGCGAGTATACAGAGTAAATGGCGCAGTTGCTGATGATAATATTAAAAATTTAGCATTACAAAATGAATTTCAGCTTCATTCAGTATTTGATCTATATGAGACAAATGATAAGGGAATTATTCGACATAAAAAAACAAAAAGAAGTTGTTGGAAATTTGGATAGAGATGGATATTTACTTATAAAAGTAAAGAGGAATCAAAACTGATTTTGTTCATTATAAAGCCCATCGTTTTGTGTTTGAAACTTTTAATGGCGCTATTCCAGTTGGTTTAGTCATAGATCATGTTAACAAAATTAAAACAGACAATCGCATTGAAAATTTAGATTTAGTAACAATAAAAGAAAATACTAGAAGAGGATCTAATTCTGATGGTTCAAGTTTTAAAAATCCAAAAAGATCAGTAGTTTCAATAAATTTAGAAACTGGAGAAGAAATAAAATTTAAATCAATTTATTCTACCGCAAAATATCATAAGATTTATTCAGCCAGAGTAAAAGTAGTAGCTGATGGTAAAAGAAAATCAGCAACGTCAATGTTGACATTTGATAGATTTAATTTTAAATACGATAACTAATGATATTTTCTATATCATTTCGAGTAAGACAATTATGATTAAATTCCATAATATCATCGCGATTTAATCGTAATGTCATCATTTTATTTGTATCAAGTTTTATTTTGTCTGCTACTGTTAAAAAAAATCTGTCAGATTCGCCTAATGTTATAATAACATCAACAAAATAAAAATTATGTCCCAGCAAACAATTTCGAATTGCCTCAGCTAATTCTGTGTAATTTAATATATTAACTCTTTGATTATATTTAATTTCTCCAAACATCTTATTATTTATTAATTAGACAAAAGATATATTATAATAATGAACTTGATTGAAAGACTGGCTGAACTATATTCGGGAGATTTTGTTTCAAATTTTACCTTAGAAAATTTAGCGTATTTTAGATAAATCTGCTGGTTATACTGAAAATGATATTTTGCATAACGATGACGACGAAGATGAAGATGATGCTGTTGTTAGTAAAACAAATTTAAGCACACCAACAACTGGGCGATATAATGTTAAGTACCATATTGCTAAAAAAATAACAAAATTTAATTTTATTATCACAGAGCATCAAATATTTTGGCAACTTATAAAACCTTTTTTAAACGTAAAAATAACTGGACAACAAAGAAATATAAAATACGATTTTATTTTTGTTAAAATATTTAATTTAATGCCAGTTGATGATGCAGGAAAATTACATTTAATTTCTTTATGTAAACCTGTAAAATGTAAATCCGTGCTAATAAAATACGAAGAAATTTATAATAACATTATTCGATCATTATAGATTTAGTTGGTACCTAGCTATCAAATTTATCGCTATACCCACGCCATTTGACTAAACTTTTGTTGCCGCTCTTTTTAATAACTTTTTCAATAACAAATATATCTTGTTCTGTTTTCTGAAGTTCTTGCTCGTAAAAACTGCCAGTTATAGGTTCACCTAATAAATCTTTCAACGAGTATGTAACTGGTATTGTTAAAAGTACTTTATCAACAACAAATACTTCTTCGCTCCAGTTATGAGTATATCCTTTCTCAAATGTTTTTTTCGTCAGAGAAATTCTAACTTTATCACCAACTTTAAATTTATGTCTCGGTACATATTTTCGTTTGCTAATATTGGATTTGCAATCGCGTCGTTTGGCGACATTTTCTTTTGCCTAGCGAAAGGGATCTGTGTTTCGTGTTATTATACTCGTCAACAATTTTCTGTAAATTGTCAATATATTTACTCGTATTTTTAGCTGTTAAATATTTGTGTATTTTTTCGTTGAGCGTGCGATTAAATCTTTCAACGATGACGCTTTTCCCCTCATTTCCTGTAACATATTTTTTAATGTTATTTTGCTCTAAAAACTGTTCAAATTTTTTATTAAAAAATTCTGCTCCATGATCAGTCCAGATTCTATTTGGTTTTCTTTCCGTGTTAACAATAATTTGTTTTAATGCATCAGTCATCGATGTTCCTGTTTTATCCGAAACGGGTATACTAAACGCGTATTTGCTAAAAACATCTACAACATTAAAAAGATATCTCTTGTTATCATTAAACTGAGCAAGATTTGAGACATCAATTAAATCTATCGCCCAGATATCATCAACGGCATTTGCGACAACTTTACGTCGCGGAAACTTTTTTTTTTAGGTTTGTGTAGCTCAGACGCTAGCGTCTTCGAGGCAAGATCATCATATAATTCTTTTTTACCGAGACCTAATTTATATTTTGCTCCAATAAAACCCTGAACCAGCCTTCGGTCAACACGTTCTCGCATATTTACAGGTTTCATATCACGAAGTTCGTCTAACATTACTTTATCGCAGCTGTGTTTATTTTGTTCGTTGTCTGGACGTTCAATGTCTCTGTAGCAGATATCATGGCGCATCGCTATTGCATCAACTTGATTGTAAGGCTCTTGTCCTGGCAGCGGATTATCGTTTTCGTCAAGTTGTTTATCAAGAGGATTATAAGGTCCAGTGTATTTATGGCCTGGCAATGTCCAACTGCCTTTTGGTTTCGGCAATTTGCCAATTAATTTATGTATATCCATACCAAAACCAATTATTTCTCTGTTGTTGCATTTCTGACAATATGTAACAATTTTATTTTGCTCAAGACACAAATCTCTATCGCAATCGCACTCGCATGCCATTTATTTATTAATCGTCTATTAAGATAATTTCTGGATAACCCGCTCCGGACAACTTTGTTAGCGGTGTTGATAATTTCTTTAAAAACATACTTTTTCTTTTTCCACAGATTGCACAAATACTTTTTAACATCATTCTATCATTTTTTGTTTTTTCTGTTTTTTCATCTATATTTTCTGTTTTAGTTTTACACTTAAGACAATATGTGGACATTGTATATCAGTGAGTTTAGATAAAATTTAAACTTTTGCAAAAGTTCAATGCAATCTCATCATTAGCGTGAGAAGGTTGTTTATCAAATTGCAAAATAAACTTTAAAAAATATGGATTTTCGGTCATCTGTTTAATAAACATTACGCAATAATATCCACAAGCGGAAGTTCCAACTGGTTGAATTTGATTAGACGAATAATTTATTTATTTTTTTTTAATCATATATTTTTTTATTGCATCACTTTGTGGAATTCCGAATGAGTCAAAATAATTGTTATCACAAACAGCTACCCAATGTGTACCAGATCCATCATCGAAATCTTGTATATTTATAACACACGAATCTGGCGTTTCTAGCGTCATACGTTCATCTTTAGAATAAACTCCACTGAAATTTTTTATTTTTTTTAGTTTGTCAAGTATATCAAAGTTACTTAAAACGCGGCCGACTTCATCTCTTTGTTCCTGGTAACATTAGTCCTCGTCCTAATAGACCTGCCAATAGACTTCCCGCCAATCCTGCTAGTAATGGAGCTATTGGAATAAATCCACCTTTTCGCCTCGGTCGTGTCTTATTTTTCATCGTTGTCTTTCTTTTTGTTGTTTTTCGTTTTAGCATTTTATATTTATCTTGAGACAAAACTTTTCTTTATTCCATGACCCTCAACTGCTTTTTTCGTTGCGCCAGATACTGTTCCAGACGCTGCTGCTAATCCTAATGTACCTAAGACCGGCAAAAGTTTTGGTATTAATGTTCTGGCCATTACAGATAATGCCGGACCGAAGAAACCACCTTGTTTTAACATTGCTGTTATTTGTGCAGCACTTAAATTTAAAACAAAAGATTTTTTGTCATCGTATTTATTTATTTGTTTTTTGGTTAACATTTAATTTTGTTAAAATACCCAAAACATCTGCGTTAGGGTCGACCTTTAATGAAATCTGCCTCTTCTTTGCAACAGCAGCTGCTAATTTTTTTAACTTGGCCATCAGTCAAATATATTTCTTTTACAATATATTTTGTCATCTTATATTAAAGTTAAAGATTAAACTTGTACCGACATTTTACCTTCGATAAAGTCAATCGTAATAGTTCTGTCGCTGATCACTAACGCGTACACGTACAACTGCGCCACTGGAACTGCTCCTAATGTCCAAGTAATTTCAATATCAGCAGTTGAAATTACATCTCTTTCATTTTGTTTACTAACATCAAAATAAAATATCGGATAAAGTGTACGAAATGCCTCTACTGATATCTGAGATCCATCTCCAACGTCCTGATATTTTTGCCCTGCGTCAAGCAGGTACATGTAAGGTCGAGTGATATTTTTATTAGCGCCATCTACAAAATTACATTCTATCGCTCGCTCCGGATATTGCTTTGAATTTATTCTAGCATATATTCGTCTAACATCAGCATTATCAAATATTGCATTATTTTGTTGTTGGTTACCACGTCGCGCTTGTTGCTGAAATACAACAAATAATTGCCGTGGCTTTTGTTCAGTCGACGTTGTTGTGACTCGCCATGTGTAGTCTGTGGTATTTGGAACTGCTGTTTGATATATTTTATGTTGCTGAAAATGAATCTTCTTTGTGCGATTTTTAAGAATATCATCTAATTCGAGTGATTTCGAAACTGTAGGTGTTATTCGGGGTATCCACAGCGCAAGTTTGTTTATGATAAACTGTACATAAGCCCCGCCAAGTCGAAATAAACAATCATTTTGTTCTGATCGATCTAAAATAAGTGTATGTTTAACTCCACGAAATACTTTATTGTAGTCCCTGCAAAAGCCAAATACAGTATTTAATGGTAACTTCATTGTAATTTGACGTGATTCTGCTGCAAGTGCCTCTCTCTTAGCATAACCCTCATTATAACGTTTATTTCTTACGCTAATTGTGTTATTGATCAAATTTAACATTGCAACGCCGACCGCAGCTGCATCTGGTCGTGCTATACCAAGATTATCTGCTGACAGTATCAAGCAGATACTTTACCGAAGGCTTGTGGAAGGTAATGGCCAAATATGGATGCCCGGGAAAATTTATATCCATGGTGCAGCATTTCCACGACGGCATGCAGGCACGAGTCCAGGACAATGGACAGACATCTGAGCCATTCCCAGTAACCAATGGCGTCAAGCAGGGTTGTGTTTTGGCACCGACATTATTCAGTCTATTGTTCTCCGCCATGCTGACTAATGCTTTCAGAGACGGAGATGTTGGAGTCGGCATCAGGTACCGTACAGATGGAAAATTGTTCAACCCCAGGAGGCTTCAAGCGAAAACCAAGGTTATGACAGACACCATCAGGGATCTCCTATTTGCTGATGACTGCGCCCTCAACGCTGGCTCAGAAGCCGACCTGCAACGCAGCGTTGACAAGTTCTCCAGCTCCTGCACAAGCTTCGGTCTCACCATCAGTACCAAGAAGACTGAAGTCCTGCATCAGCCTGCCCATGGAAAGCCCTATGTTGAGCCCAACATCACCGTCAACGGCCAAAAACTCAACGTAGTGAACCGCTTCACCTACCTTGGCAGCACACTGTCACAGAGCGTAACTACTGACGACGAGGTGAACCTCCGCATTGCCAGAGCCAGCGCATCTTTCGGCAGAATGTATACCAATGTCTTGAATAGAAGAGGCATCAGCATCCAGACCAAACAAAAGGTCTACAGGGCCGTTGTGCTACCCACACTACTTTACGCATGCGAAACGTGGACGGTGTACCAACGCCACGCCAGGAAGCTGAACCACTTTCATACAACAAGTCTCAGGAAAATCCAGAACATCAAGTGGCAGGACAAGGTTCCAGACACTGAGGTACTTACCCTAGCTGATCTCCCCAGCATCCACACCATCCTGATACAGTCTCAGCTACGCTGGGCGGGACGCGTTGTACGCATGCCAGACCACCGGCTGCCTAAGAGACTCTTCTATGACGAGCTACAGCAAGGACAGCGATCCCACGGAGGTCAGAAGAAACGCTTCAAAGACAATCTGAAAGCTGCATTGAAAGAGTTCAACATAGATCCTGATTTCTGGGAGCAAGCAGCCAGCGATCGAGTGACTTGGCGTTCCTCCGTGCACAAAGGCTCCAAGTTGTGTGAATCTAGCAGGACAGCAGCAGCGGAGCTGAAGAGGCAAGCCAGAAAAGCACGTGCCATCAACCCTCCTGGAGATGTCTCACTCATCCCTTGTCCTGTATGCAAACGAACCTTCCGTGCAAGGATTGGCCTTATCAGCCACCTGCGCACGCACAGAACAGAACCAGCCCCTACAACCTCGGATGACTAGAGTAGTCCTCGTCGACTCGACGGACGAACGAAAGAAAACCAAGATTATCACAAGCTGCAATAAGTGAGGCTCTTACAGCGTCTGTGTTAGCAGCTGCATCTGGTGGTGCTATGCCAAAATTGTTAGCATTGGCAATAAGAAAATTTCTTACATGTACAAGATCTGCAGCAGCATCAGCTCCATGCGATAATGCTCCTTTTGAAATAAATTCTCCAGATAATGCTAAACCAGCAATTCCAGTATCTTTAAACCACATCATATTAGTTGCAGTTGATTTGGAGTAATCATCGGAAAACGAAATAGTATTTAATATTGTACTTGCAACTTGTAAGTGACTTGAAATATCTTCAACAGTTTGATTGGCCAGCTGATATTTAGCACTTTTAAATAAACGCCAACCATCATTATAAGAGCTACTTCTACGTTAGCTGCAATTGCGTCAGGTGTAACAGCTACTGTCATAATCTGGCCACGAACTTCCAACATTGCTTTATGAGGCAGTAGAAATACATCATCGTCTCGAGTATTAAATGTTCTGACGTCAGCCTTATTTGGTTCGTTAGAATTTTCTTCGAGATACTCAACATATTTAAATTCTGTTACCGTGTCGTCTGCGTCATAAATTTCTGCCAAATCGAGATAATTTTTAACAGACATTTTTTTTTTTATTAGGTTATACAAAATTATTGTGGCGTTGTTGCTTTAGATATTAATTTTTTTATAATTTGTTCTCCTCTCGGTGATAAAAGTTTTTTTGTTGTTGTTATCATTGCGCGTTGAGTTTCTTTTGTTGGTGCGATTTCTGAAATAGCTTGTTTGATTGTCGGTACACCGCTTTTTATTTTATCAGCTATTTTTTGTCCAACAGCAGTTCCAGCAGCAGATGCAGCTCCAGTTGCAAAAGCTTTTGATGCGTCAAGTGCAATTGGAGCAAATTTATGAGGTATTCCTGGAACATTTTCTATAATTTTAGCAAATATATTTCCCAAAAATCCTCCGACTATTTTTCTTTGATAAACTTTTTTCTGTTTCATTATATCTGAGGTTGAATAATTTTATTACCAAATCTTTCGCATTATAATTTACTAAAAATCTTTTAGCTTTTCTTAGAAAATATGTTTACTTTGTTCGCGTAAGTGTAAATAATAAGTAACAATTTCATTATTAAAATCCAGTTGTCGTCCAGACTGATCTGTCAATTGCATATTTACTTCTGTTATTTGATTTTCAACGTTTAACGGATAATAAATAATATGACGTGGACTAATTTGCAGAAGAGAACCTGGTGGAACGTCTGGTGAAAAACTGTATATCGTTTGTTCTTTACTACCCTTAGCTGAGTAAGATCCAGATGCAATAGAGCAATTTATTAATATTGAGTTTACATCAGTTATATTCACTGGATTTTCACCGTCATGAGTAATAGCTTCATCAAAAGAAGGATACGTATCATAACGAAATCCTATCAGTGGTGCGATACTTGTTGACGAAAGACCAACTATCATATTTTTTAATGTCATTCTGGCGCGTAACGTATTATAATTTGGTGTAAGCTCAAAACTATCAGCGATGCCTCCATTTTTTGTTATAAGTTCTTTTATTATTTTATTTAGACCAGTTACGTTGTAGGCTCCTTGTGGAATTTTAATTGTTTTCCATACAGGTCTTGGAATTAAACTAGGAATAGCAAATGTAAATTCATCGTTTACTCCAGTTTTTACATTAGCCATAGAATGCCAACATGTGCAGGAAATTAGTCCAAATTCATATTGTTTTTCACGATCTAGTTCTATTGGCGGAATATACTTTAACGAAAAATTTGCTCTATCTTTATCAGATTGGCCAGAGTCTAGTAATAATGTTGCTGACATTTTTTAAATATAAAATTGTTATATTAAATCATTATGCAAAATTGACATTTATAAAATTAAATCACCGTGATTAAATCGCGATGTAAAGTTTCGTATTCGTCAGATGTTAATAAATTTTCCGATCTCAAATTATCAAGTATGTCAATAATTTCATTGTCAATTTCAGCACCAACATTTCCAGCTTCTTTTGACGATATTAATAACATTAATCTGCCAATCATTTCAGTAACTGATGCGAATATTCTAACACCTGTTCCTGTTTTAGTTCTTTCTGTTTCTAAAAGTTTTTTTTAAGCGATCATCATCATAATATTTAAATAATTTTATAAAAGTGTATCCTCTTTTTTCAGCATATTTTTTTATCTTTAAATTTTATTGCAGTATTTTTAAAAACACAGCAATAATAGAATTTCTAGCTCTTTTAGAAAGTCCTTCAACATCTTTTATTTCAGCTGTATCAATTTCTTTGTAAGCTCCTAAATCTTTTTTTTATAATATCTTCTAATTTTTCAGTGAGATTTTTGTATTCATCTTCTTCCCAATCATACATATTATCAACGTCAGAAATGTTATTATCTTTCATAAAATCAAAATATTCTTGTAATATTATTTCTTCTTCCGCCCTGTTTTTATATTCATCACGATATCTTTTATCTTCATAGGCTGATATTTGTAAATCTTCTTCAGTCATTATAGGAGTTTCATATATATATGCTAATCTTTCTGGTCTTTCATCTAATAATTTTGCTTCAGTACTTAAGCTACTAATGTGACTACTATGGTATTGTTTATTTCTTATATTATTAATAGCCTTAATATAAAGATCAGCAATAATTCCATGTCGATATAATTTAATGCTCTCATAGTAATTTCTATTTCCTAAAACTACTTTGCTGAGATGTTTATCACTCTCTTCTTTTATTTCTTTTAATTTTGCAATTTTTTCGTCGGCTTTAAAATCATCTTTTCCAGCATGATATATTCTCACACCTTTAAATTCTCTATATCTTTCATTAAAATCTTTATATTCATTATCTGTTATTTTGCTATTTATATTTTCTAAATCATAGTCAAATCTTTTTTCTTCTATATTTTCTCTCTCTCTTCTAAGTTCTTCTTCTTCTAACCTTCTTTCAATTGGTCTAACTGCTGCTGCTTCTGCTAATCTTTGTTGAAGTTCCAGTGGATTATTTATCAGCCGATGTATTTCAGCTTGTCTTGCAACAGGATTCGCTATATTTGCTGCAAGTTCCTCGGCTAATCTTCTTTTTTCTTCTTCAGATCTTTCAATAATTCTTCCAGCAGCCGCTTCTTGTTGTTCTTTGATTGATTCTAATAAACCTTTTTCTTGTATTTTTATAAGTTCTTCTTCTGATAGTGGTTTAGTTTCGGTTTGTTTTCCATGTAAAGCTTCAGTCGTGACCACGTCGTGCTTGTTGGATCATCTGCCTAAGTTCAGCTTTAGATTTAACAATTTTTTAGATTTCGCGTTTTCTATACTTTGCTTGTCTTTTCATTTTATTATATATTAAATTTTACAAAACTAACAAAAACTTACTGTACATATTTTTCAATACAGCATCGAAACATTTTACTCGTATCATTTGTTAATTTATCAAATAGAAAAAGTCATATTTATTTGACGTCGCTTGATGATATAATTCAATAAATTTATCTTTTGTTACATCACGACATTGCTCATTCGCGATATTTCTAACATCAACATTATCCAGTCCTGGAAATAATATAAAACAACCAGTATTTCGCCTAATAAATCTGTCAACATTATAAAAACCCTGAGCAAGATAAATAGAATTAAATTTTTTTTTTTTTTTTTTTTTACGTGATAGTGAAAAATATGATCTTATTTTATTC
>JAECUM010060586.1:0-19849 GCA_016617855.1 Megalonaias nervosa
CCAGACATTTGGTAGAATAATCGAGAAGAGGTTTATTTTGCTTGCAGACGATTGTAAATGTGTGAAATTTAAATATCAGGAAACAGAATATATCTTGTACGTACGAGTACTTGTAATCCTTTATGCTGACTAAACTGTTATTCTTCAACATAAAGAACAACACTTCCAGAAACCTTTGAATCTTTTCTACATATGATGTATTTTGTTCAAGGAACTCTACCCATTTCTCATTTGTTTTGGAAATAGTCATTCCACCTAGCGTCCTTCCTCTATTGACTTTGTGTATCCCACGTCTAGCGTGTATGCCTGGTTCTTCGTCTAACCCTTCTATTCCGAACTCTCTATTTGCGGACTTCCCTCTTGGACTGTCCTCATCGGGTTTTTTCGGGGAGAGATTTAGAAAGCTGTTCCCTTAATGCTGCTTCTTTTCCACACAATTATGCGTCCTAGCATTATAGCCTGTCTCTTCCATTCAAGACAGCTATCTGGCCTCTTTACTTGTTAACGAGGGAAAACTATACTTTAGGTTTTCCACCGGAGTTGGACCTTTTTGTCTTCTCACAAGGCAAATTTCTGACTAAAGAATTTTGGCTAAGGTCGGTAAATTTAAACTCCCATAACTTCCAAAGTGTATGCCTTAATTTTAACTGACCAATCGAAAGCAGCAACTGTTCCTAAATTTTCCCCAAAATAATCATAACTTTCATCATATTTTGACAGCCTAGAATACGATGCAATCAACTTTCCTTTGAAGATTAATTATTTGACATGAAGTTCTCTACCATGGTTATGGCCGGTAACCCTACTGTACTTTCCCGTGATAGCGTTACGGTCAATTCTACTGAACCTTAACGTAGGCTCTTTTATGTTTCAGAGATGATAAGGGAAATATCAAAATGACCTTTCTCAAAGACTTTTCTGGCTTGACTATGATAAAATTTTAATGCACAATTTATTCAACTTGACAATTCAGTACTTCTTCAAAATTCGACACATTACAAGTAGAATCAAATTCGTCCATGGCGTACGTATCAGCCGGTCTATGGTGTTACTACGCCATTCGAACTAAGTGACCACGTGACCCCATCACGTGATCTAAAATTGCGTTTAAAACTAACGTTTTATAGTGATTTAATTCAGTCGTAAATCATACCTTCGGAGCTCAAAGGTATTTTATTTTGTTGTGACCAGTTCGAGTTGAATCTTTTTATTTAAAATAATGTATTTTTCCTGGAAATATCTAGTGCCCATCAGAATTCTTGGACAAAGACATTTATTGGAAATTATTCAGAATTCTAAAACCGGAATATTTTTTTAGGTGATTCAACAAGGAACTGTTGACACGACAGCACAAAACAAGTTATAGAAGACGTCATCGCCTTCCATCTTGGAACTTCATCAGGATTCGAACTTTGATTCACTTAGAACTTTTTAGTGATAGGACTTATATTATTACTTTTAGGATTACGTTTTGGATTAGATTCACAAACCCTAAGTCCTTTTTCATATTTTTACCTTGTTTTCTAGGGAAATAAATTATTTTGCTAAATTTACAAAGCTTGTTGGCTTCACTCTTTTCTTTGTTACTTTTGAACGAGACTAGACACGTAACACTTCTTTATCACATGTTCCAAACCTTTACCTAAATAATTCTGATGGTGATTGTGCGTGTAAAGGACAGCTCAGATATCTGGCCCAAGTAGTTGTCATCTTCAGAGTACCCTTTTTGGTGCAGATATTCTATATCATTCTCGTACATTGGTACATCCTCTAGTAGCTCTAAAAAGTGATACGAAACCGTGTGGTATCGGTGGATACGATTGTGAAGTGTAATCTTTATGCAAGGTGATTTTGTGGATTTAAAATTCTATGACATTTAAACTCGAACTAGGATTCTGTAAAAACATATTTTACAAGGGTCTTTATACTATATTGAATGCTAGTAGCATACACTTTATCGAAATTATTTTGGGAAACTCTTAAGAATAATCCACACATGTCGCAGTTAAACAATTATGTTCTTATCAAACGTAATTTTTACCGTTTTGTATTCATTATCAAGTGAAACACCAAAGAAAAAGGAAAAAGAATGGGTTGGATCACGAAATACAAACTGTCTGCAAATACCGATTGACAATGGGTCAGTCTTTTTATAGATTTGTGAATTCGACACTCTTTGTAGACGTCAGTCACAGTCGGCTGATCAGACCGAATTTTAATTTGACTTCACTCATGATGTTTATAAATTGCTTTATTCAGAAACCCGGACAGCTGCTTCACGCATTCTACTTTCTTTGTTTTCAATCTCTAGTCATGATCTTGCAAGTAAGCCAAGCCATACAGAGCTTTACAGACAATAAATGAGAGCAGATTCCTGAATTTTTAAACGTGTGTTTGCATTCGGACCTATTTACTCCTTTGAAAACCTGTCAGAAATCTTAATTTTGTGTTTATTCAACTGTAAATAGAAGTATACTGTTTAGCCCGATATAAATGCGATTAAACAAGATTATTCATGAATTTATTGAACACAAATGAAACTGAAAATGATAAAGGAAATGGATTCATCGAAATTCTTGTAGAAAGATTCTCTGGTGGAAATATTGTTATGATAGAATACTGCATTCATTTATTCTCTTAAACCTACTTAGAATAAACGAATTAAATACCTGTATAGCTATTTGGTTTCAAGTATCCAAATAACTCAAAGGGCGACTTCTATTTTGTACCATGTCAGTAATGACGATTTAACAGTAATAAATGCATACCATAAAATTTAATGTCATGAACCACAACCATGCAATCGCACGTTGAAATTATAATAGGTGAAATTTTAATTCCTTTTTGGAAAGGTATTGCACGAACGGTCATGTTCATTGTGTCTTTAAATATCCCTTTTTATGTTTCTCTATTGAGGACGAAATGCTTTTGAATTTGGCCATCTGAAGCTGTGATAATCCATTTTTATCTCCATATAATTACAGCGTTCGTCTTTATGAAACAAAACAATAGGATTATTTGTAATGGGTTTTATCATTCGCTTTTTGTGCATGTATCTTAAAAGGTATTGTTTTAGCTTATATTATAGCTGCAATATGAAACATGGATATTTACTTACAAATGTATACCTCTTTGTATAAAACAATACCTGCCGGAAAATATTGAAATGCTATTGATTACTGTTGGTACTTTTAAAACTAATGGTATCTTAAAATAACTATCGTCTGACAGCTTTGCATCGAAAAGCGTCTAAATTGAGATATACAGTATTTAAAATCTAAAATCTGAGGGGGAAATTTATCACAATAGCAGCAAAATTTGTTTGTTTGAAACAGCATATTGAAGGAGCTGAAAATTGTGCGCTGTGATTATTAATGCACGAAATTCTATTTCAGACTTATGACGCACAATACACCCCCATTTGTGAACTCTGCACTTTCCTGTTCGTTTGTAAGGCTAATGATATGTTTGGTAATCGAGCTAATATAAAGAGCTCATAGATCAGTTTTAAAGAGAAACGGTATAAAATTGCATAATCATAAACACACTGAGATAAAAACAGGCCAACAGATATACAGACAGATAAATATACAGAAAGACAAACGTTAGGTATGTATAAAGACAGAAAGACAACAAGAAAGAAAGGATAGGTAAACAGATAGCTGGCTACCGAACATGGTTGAGCAGCACATGTGAGACGAATGCCTTGAGAATTTATGAATCGGAATCCATACATTCTGGTAGTCAAAGTGCTGTTACATAGTGCATTAACGTTTGTGAGAAGATATCGCTATTGCGTGCTTCTGAAATGCAATAAACGTAATAATAAAAACAAATAAATGTTTCTTTTATTTTACACCCTTTACCATACACTAGCTTTGTGACCAGCAGTATCTAAGATAATAGACAGGAGTCAATACAAAATATTCAGTATCAAAAAAGGTAATTATTTTATTTATCCCCACGATTTAGCCCTATTAATTATAGATTGTTACCTCTTTTATCGATTACTTCCCTTGATTTTATCCAAACTGCAGTTATTGCGAGCAGCAACAATTCTCTTATGTAAGCATTCCGTTACTACCTCAAGCAATAATCTATCGACACAAGCCTCAGAGACAATCCGCTACCCACCTTTATCACCAGTGGCTGCCTGTGCGGAGATTTCCTCTTTTTCACGAGTTCGCATAGACAAAACTATATTATTAACGCAATAATGTAGCAATCTCCAACACCTAAATGAAGCTATCAATTTAATCGATCGTGTATGGAGGAGAAATTATGATTAGTTCATTCAAATAGCCTGAAAGATCATGCCGGGTCACAATGACGAGAAGATTGTACTCGCTCTCGAAGTGATTGGTTCAGTAGTCTTATGCATATTCATGTAAATGTGGAAATCTTTGCACAGGCTACCACGTTTGTGAGCCACCTGTTAATCCGTAAAATGCTGTATGATTGTTTGCAGTAAATCGTTCGGCTACTGCTGAAAGCATATTAATTGTTATGAGCTCATGTAATGGAATCAAAATATTGTTTCCGGTTTCTGATATGTCTTCAATTTTTTTTCATCCAGCTATGATATTGTATATCTTTGATCACCGAATAGAGTCATTATTACTCGGAGGCTATTAATTATGGGTTGTAAACCTTTCTAGTTGACATCAGATGATTTTTATTTAATTAATATTATCAATTATAGGCTTTAGATCTCTCTTCTCGATATCAGAAGTTTTTTTATGGACAATCGACTTAATACTATCAATTATAGGAATTATATTGTTTTGGATGATAACAGATGTGTTTGCAGCCAAGCAATATTTGAGAGCATTCCATATCTGATATAATGTGTTTGATCTGGCTCTATACATTTCATGGACTTTCTTTAAAGAAATGGAATCATTCAGGCGTTGTAATTCCGCAACAGAGTTCAGCGGAAGGTCTGTTTCTTTTAGTAGTATTTATATACTTTTAATGTTTTTAAAGGAAGTTATTTGGCCTTTACTGTCTATAAATAAACTGCCCCCGCCCCATATATGTGCTCAGAGTTGCCAGCGGTTTGCCATTCCGGCCAACCAACATCTCAAACTCCGCCATGCTATTTATTTTAAATTCGAGAGCCATCGCGCATTATTTACTAATTGTTTTGAGACTGTTTTGTGCTGCTGCGCGAAATTCCGAATAGACACGTTTTCACGAAGTAAAGAAACTGACCTTCATCCGCAGCTAGGTTACTTAACCAGCACCGGTTTGCTAGTGATATACCTAAGGCAACAAATCCGATCGATGTACCTTTGATAGTTACTGTGGTCAGAGCTCCAGTACCACCAAGACCATGTGTTGTCGCGGCGGTGATTCCGCAAATAGCATCAACGACACTTACGCATTTGTATTTCACTAGCAGCGCGGTGCTTTTGACAACTTCATCTTCCAGCTGTTGTTCCGCTTCGATTATTTTATCACGTCGGTAAGTCAGAGGGTCCATTATAGTTCTTCTAATAATAATGTGATTAAGCAATATAATTGTTCGACAGACCGACTTTAATCAGGTTTAACACGCACCGCACTTCCAACCAATGACCTTTTTACTGGAACAACTGTCATACAATCATGAGAAATATATACTCTTCTAATATTTAAATTTCCGTCGAATTTGCATTTCTGATGTCTGGCATTACGTTCATGTAAAACGATATTGATTACACAGTCGAATAATGTCTGAAACGATCGTTCTTGCCTTCGCCCAAGACATGTTACACGGAAAATTGCGTCATTATTGAATAACAGTCGAGATATTTCTTTTCTTGTTTGAGTCAGTGTTGGTTTAACATATTCGTTGGGCAATGTAACCGGATGGATTCAGCTGAAAATTCCACTTCCTCGTTGTTCAAACAGTCCCTGAGTGTGTTCATGTCTGGCCGTGTAGTCGTTTTCGCGTGCTAATGCAATGATTCCCAGGTGGCTTCGAGTTTGTGCTGGTACAACATGGTGGTCCCAACGGTTGATTTCTATTGGGCCCTTAATAAGATCATCTTTAGATGTATACGAGGGTCTTTTAATGCCATAATTATGAAGCAAATATTCGTTGACAAGAGGAAGAAACTGCTATCAATGTTAAATCAATATTCAGTTGATCCTACTCCCAGTCGGCAAACACTGCAACCTCATCACCCTGTTCAGAATCCACCACGTATATCTAATGATAAATCTAATCTTAAACACAAACACCATAGACGGTTAAGTAAACGTTTGGAAGGATGTTGAGTCTAGCGACTAATGATATTGATACCGTATATATGAAACTTTCTCTTGCATTGTCACCTTTGGGGTAACGTATCACTGATTATCGATTATTATGATGATTGTTTAATACCAATATTGTCATTCCACCCCATTCTCCACTACATCTGTTTATAATAAATAAATACGATCCAGACAGGCGAACTTTTAAGATGTGAGATTTATGTGGAACAAAGCCATACCCAACAGCAGTGAAAACAATTTGGCCATTTACTATACCAATCATTTTATGCTCTCCTTCGATGGTTATGCTCCCGAATATGACCCATTAACTTACTACTCGTGGTACCTTTGCGATCTGTTCATCAACCTATTGTTTTGTTGTAGCATCATCATTGGTAAGGGCAATCGACATACCAGAGTCTCTGGTTACCCGATTTCATTGATTTCGGCCAGGTTCTTGTTACTGCGCCTCAACCTCACAACAGCATATTGAATGTCCACGTTCGACGTTTTAAGTTTGCAGTTTGATCTTGAAAAACCCCAAGCTCGCCCAGAGCAACACCAACAACAATGCGGCTGGCAAACTCGGTTAAATTCGCCTTTGTGGCAAACCCGGTCGGATCCACATCAGATCCGAGTCCTCGGGCAGTAAAACTTCAGTAAATATTAACAGGCAGTTCGAATACTATTACAAGTACTTTAATGTAAAATCAATAAGCATTTGTAGGGTTGATGAACTCTTGAGTGCACGGAAAACGATGAGAACAAGATGTTCTCATATTGGGACGTTCATTCGTACTTGCAGCGTTCAACAAATCAGAGGTTGTCGTCTTGGGTTCGATAAGCAACAGCTTCAAGTGGCGGTGCAAGCCCGTTCGAGTCAAAATACAAAAAAAAATGTCTCTGTGTCACCACGTATGCGACCCAGTGGGTTGTGTTGCTGAACCCAGATTAATGATTCCAGTTTCCCTTGTACGGGGAATCATTGATAAAATTTCATTCCGCATAAAGACACCTCGGAAAAGCTTGCTAGACTTGGTCATCGCTAGTGAAGAAAATTTGGTCAATGGACGCTTCACAGCGAGACCACAACTCAAGACCACGTCCACTCGGAAGCCGCCTGGATAATCGAAAACCTTTTGATTTTTTTGTTCGTCCATTTGCCACCTTTTTCAGAGTGTTATTATATTTTATTTGTATTCTTTATTAGTTTTTTATCATTATGTGTTATGTATAATTGTAATTCGTAATTGACCTTATCCAATATTACGTTCATTCTGTAGCAGACTGGGATCATTCATTATGTAAACAAGATAATACAAAGATTATATTTGTCTATGAGTGTAGCTTAAATATTAGGATAATTATTTTAATGAGTTAAGGATATTGGTATTCCCACATGAATAAACCTGTTGTACCTGATGTTTACCACATTCTGTATTATAGTTTTAGTATCAGATTTTATCCTGTTGACAAGTTAGAATTTTCTAGAAATGAACTTTGATCCTCATCCTGGTTTTACTTCTGTGTCTTAGTTTGTTTTTTTTTTTATAAAATCTTGTTTATTTGAAAATTTACTCGTTTTTGCATTTAACATCCGAAACATAATCAGTCTTATTGTTGTGCTACATTGTGCTGGAATTATTTAACCTTATTCACTGGAAATACAAAGTGCTCATCTATAGTATTCTTAGACAGAGACATTAACTTATAGTCATTTCAGACAATAAAAGTTTCGATTATATTATTGTGATATATCAAAAGACTATTGTCACATCATCACACTTCATAACATTGGCACATTACCACGTTCGAGACTACAAACAAATAAAAAAAATTTAAAGTTCGAACATATTTGGAATAACACTGGAATTCAGTAGGAATTTTATACATTTGGACCTGTGATAAATTATTCACGACTATTTACGGTTTAATTAAGATTATTATAATATTACGTGTAGGCTCGTACAAATGTAAAAAAAGAAAAGAGTGAAGTCAACAAGCTTTGTAAATTTTAACAAAATAATTTATTTCCCTAGAAAACAATGTAAAAATAGGAAATAAGACTTACGGTTTGTGAATATAATCCAAAAATTAATCCGAAAATTGAAAAATATAAGTCCTATCACTAAACAGTTCTAATTGAATCCAGGTTCGACTCTCGATGAAATTCCAATATGGAGGCGATGACGTCAGATTAGATCGTTGTACTGGTGGTAACAGTACTCGATTGAATCACAGTTTATAATGTTTCCGATTTAGAATTCCAGAATAAATTTCCACTGAATTTCTTTGTCGCAGAACTTTTTTTAAAAAAGTACACTTGTTTAGTTTTCTAGAGAATAAATTATTAAATTCCAAAAAACAGATGAACTTCAAAAAACAATTTGGCTTCAACAATTGAAAAACCTTGTACCTTCAAGGTGTAGACATACAACTCTGACTAGATCTAGTAGAAAATGGCTGTTTTAAGCCTCCATTTTAGATCACATGGTAGTTGACGTGACAGGCTACGTGATTTCTAACTTGAACAGCGCAATAAAAGAAATGACAATTATCACATAGATAGAATAGCCCGATCCAAGAACCAAATTCTCGCACTGGAAATAAATTAAAAAAAGAAAGGCTGTTTACAACTTAGCTAACACGTGGGACGAAATGACCTTGGTAATAGCCAATCGTTTTCACTCGATGTTTACAAGATCTAAGCAACCAGAGTGATCTAAAAATAGTGCTGAAGAAATCTTATAATCTAATCGGGTCAAGCCAATTTTTCAAAAAGATATTCAAATCCAATGAAAATTATCATTACAATAAAATGCAATGAAACACACAAGCAATTTAATTACATATTCGTCACACTTCCCCCCATAAAGAAAAAGAAAGATTAATATAATAAAGCTTTCTTTTTACCATACGTCAATTATACATGAGTTAAAACAAAATTCCATAAGAAAATTCTTATGAATTATACAAAGTGTACATCAAATAATATTTCTATACACGGGAAAGTGCATCTGCAGTCAAATTGTCTTTTCCTTTGATGTGCCTGATGTTAAGATTATATTCTTGCAAAAACAAACTCTATTTTAATAATCTTTGATTTTTATTTTTCATCTTGTCGATGAAAGTAAGGGGGTTGTGATCACTAAAATCAACAACCAAAAAAGGAGCTGAGCGAATGTAAATTTTAAAATGCTGTAATGCCAATATTAAAGCCAAACAATCCTTCTCGATTGTTGAGTAATTTTTTTGGTGCTTATTTAATTTCTTAGAGAAATATCACTCTGGGTGATCAGCACCATTTCTATCTTCTTGAAACAATACTGCTCCAACCCCAACATCACTCGCATCAACAGATAATTTTAAAGATTGAAATTTGGAACTGTGAGAACCGGTGCACTTTTGAATATGCCTTTTAATCTGTCAAAAGCCTCCTGACATTTTTCAGTCTAGAGAAACTTGTTTTTCTTACTTAACAAGTTTGTCAGGGGTTCAGCAATATTAGAGAAATTGGAAGAAAACTTTCGATAGTATCCGGCCATACCTAAAAATCGCGTCAGTTGCTTTTTACTGATAGGCACAGGGAAAGCAGAGATAGCCTCGATCTTAGCATCTATAGGTTTGACTTGATCATGTCCCACAATATGTCTTAGAAAAGTTACACAAGCATGGCAAACCTCACTTTTAGATATATTGATTGTCAAATTTGCATCAGTGAGTCTTTCAACGAATTTCCGAATTGTGGCTAGATGTTCTTTCCAGGTGTCCTTGTAGATGATAACATCATCGATGTAAGCATCACAATTATCTAGACCAGAGGTAATCATATTCATCAAGCGTTGAAAGCTCCTTGGGGAACTCTTACTCCCGAACGGCATTACTTTATATTGATAGAGTCCATCTGGAGTCACAAATGTCGAAATTTCTTTTGCTCTTTCCGTTAGTGGAATTTTTCAAAATCCTTTCAGAAGGTAAAATTTGGTGACGTACTTGGCATTTCCAATTTTATCAATACAGTCATCGATTCTTGGTAATTGAAATGAATCTGTTTTTCTCACACTATTCACCTTCCTATAATCAGTGCACATACGGAAAATTTTATCCGGTTTCGGAACAAGTATACATGGTGAACTCCAATCACTTTTACTGGGCTCTATGAAATCGTTCTCCAGCAAATACTGAATTTCCTTTTTCAAGTATTCCTGTTTGAGAGGGTTCATCCTGTATGGGTGTTGTTTCACAAGTTTTGATTCTACAATTTCAACGTCATGAAATATTTTGTCTGTCCTAGTAGAAATATCCGGAAACAAGTGCTCATATTCGAATAATAATCGATTAAGTTCATTTGTTTCTTGTTGTTGCAAATGTAGAAGTTTCTGGTCCAGATTTTTCATAATTTCCGAATTCCGAGGAATTGTTGTTCCAAGATCAACAGAGTCCAACTGAATTTCTTCACTTAAATCCTCAGTTTGTTTGACAGGTACAACTAAATAAATTGCATGATTTACCTGGTTATCTCTTTCAACATACTCCTTTAACATGTTACTGTGGCAAAGTTGTTTTTGTTTTCGCCTCCCAGGAGTATTTATGATATAATTTAAAATCATTTATTTTCTTTTCAATCGTGTACGGACCATACTACTTGGCCTGAAGTGGATTTTATGGAATGGGAAAGAGAGATAGAACTCTATCACCAGGCTGAAAACTCATATCCGTTGAGTTGTTATCATACATTGATTTCATTATGGACTGAATAGAGTGCAGATTTGCTCTTGAGACCTCACAAGCCTTTGACAACTTGTACTTAAAATCAGAAACATAATTAAGAAGATTGAGCTCAGTATGTTCATTAGAAAGAAGATTCTCTTTCAACAACTTCAATCGTCCACGCAGAGTATGTCCGAAAACTAGTTCAAAGATTCTTGAACGGACTCCGTAACAGCAAACAAAAGTAAATGCATGCCTTCACCCCAATCTTTACTCGCATCAAAGCAATATGATCGAATGATATTCTTCAAAGTTTGATATCATCATTTTAAAGCCCCTTGGCTCTCAGGGTAGAAGGCAGAAGATTTAAATTGTTCAATGCCTAATTCGTGCATAGCTTTCTGAAAAATTCCAGATATAAAATTTGACCCTTCACCCGATTCGACAGATTTGGTAAGGGCAAATTGAGTAAAAAAAAACTTATAAAAGCTTTTACTATGGTTTTATTTTTGATATTCCTCAAAGGAATTGCCTCTGGGAATCTTGTTGACGCACACATAATGGTCAACACATATTGGTTTCCTGACTTGGTCTTAGGTAAGGGACCAACACGATCTACCATAATTCTGCTAAATGGTTCGTCAAATGCAGGAATAGGTTGCAGATGAGCCTTAGGTATCTTCGGATTGGATTTTCCTACCATTTGACAAGTATGACAAGATCTACAAAATTTACAAACATCACTTTTGATTTTTGGCCAATAAAAGTGAGTCAAGATCTTGTGATAAATTTTATTTATCCCTAAATGACCAGCCAGAGGAGTTTCATGGGCCAAACTAAGTAAGTCTGCAAGATTCTGGAACTGCAATCTGATAGTTCACTGATCACTCGTCACTAGCAGGTACCTCGAGAGGTCTCCATTTTCTCATTCGAATTCCATGTTTAATGAAATAACAGACAGGTACTTCAGTGGCTTCAGTTTCACTAATGGCCCTCTGAAACAGGAGATCTCAAGATCTTTTTCCTGTTCGAGAACAAGTGATTGTCGCTTGTCACCCTGATTAAATAAAAGAGAATGAGCATTTAAATGAGGATCACTGTGATCAATATCTTTTGATTGATCCAAACAAGGAGTGAAAGTGACCACATCAAAAGCCTGGCCAATACATGTGTCAGCTAAAGGAATATTTTCCTTATCAAAATCATTCTCAAGAGTTTTCTTTGCCATAGCTCTAGTAATTGCACAAGCCGGATATAAATCAGGGTATTTTTTTTTTTTAATAGGATCAACTTTCTGATCCAAAGAAGGCTTGTCAGTTACAAGTGGATTAACCACAACCTTGTCTCCAGCTAGGTCGTTGCCTCGCAACAAATGAATGCCCTCAACGGGTAAAGAAGACACGATGCTTACTGTCACAGGTCCTGAAACTAAGTCTGATGACAAATCTACAGATTGGAGAGGAACATTAACAAAGCTGCACTCTACTACCTGAATGAGAACACTCTCATTAGAAAAAGACTTCTCAGAAAAAGCAAAGTACCTGATAACAAAAGAATCTGAGAAGCTCCTGTATCCCTTAAAATTTTAATAGGGATAGGATTGGCCAAATCGCCCAAGGGTGATATAGAACCCTTCGACATGAATGGTTCATAATTCTCCATAAAAAAATCTGACTCGGGTTTATTAGACCCAACAAATGTATTGCTTTCAATACATGACTGTGACCTTGATCTCTTAGAAATAAGAGCATTCGGGATAGGTCTATCTTGATTCTGATGCCTGTATTTCAACCTGAAGCAATCAGAAATGACGTGTCCTTTTTCCTTACACGTATGAATAGAAAAGGGTTATGAATCAAGTTTATCAGAAGCTTGATTTTTAGAAGTTGTGCCAGATTGAGTTTTAGAAGGAGTCGTATTAGGCTGAAATACCTTTCTACCAGTAGACTGCTGAGTGAATAATTTGCCTACAACAGGAAATTTATGAGTTAAGGAATACTTGTCAGCAGCAAAAGTAGCATTTTCCAAGGTATCGATCTCATGCTCTTCAAGATGAGTTTTAATGTCATAAGGAACACAGTTCTTGAACTCTTCAAGTAATACAAGTTGTTCGAGACTTTCATAATTTTGTTAACCTTTCTAGAAGAGCACCACCTATCAAATTGTTGTGCTTTTTCTCATGGAAATTGGACATAGGTCTTGTCAGTGGATTTTCTAGAATTCCTGAATTTTTGCCGATAAGCCTAGGGGACTAACTAATAACCCTTTAAGATACAGCCCTTAACCAAATCATAGACAGCACTCTCCTCTAGTGACACTGAAAAATAGATATCACTAGCTCTACCAGTAAGTACAAATTCTAAAAATAAAGTCCAATGGTCCCTTGGCCACTTCAAATTTTCAGCAACTTTTTCAAAATACATAAAATATTTGTCTACTTCTTTTTCTCTGAAGGGAGGCACTAGCTTGATATTTCTTATAACATCAAAAGTAGGGCAGTGTTTTCCTTTTTCCAGCTCTAATTCTTTCATTCTAATTTGAAATTTCCTTTCATTCTTCTCTCTTTTCATCTGTCTCTCTCTCTTTCCCTCTCTTCTAATTGTAATTGATTATCTTTCTCCCTCTCCTGTCTCTCTCTCCATTTTTTCAAATTGTAATTTCATTTGTTTATCATTCTCTCTCTCTCTCTCTCTCTCTCTCTCTCTCTCTCTCTCTCTCTCTCTCTCTCTCTCTCTCCACTCGTTTTTCAAATTGTAATTGCAATTGCTTCTATTCTAATTGCAATTGTTTCTTTTTCTTTCCTCTTTCTGAAGCTCAAGCTTCCTCAACTCCAATTCCATCTTGTATTTCATTTTTAATTACATTACTTTTATGTCTGATACAGACTTACTGACCTGAGCCAAAACACTTTTATCAAGAACATTCTTCTCTACCAAATACCGAATCAAAATGTTTTTAATTTCTTGTTTCGTTAAGGAAGATTTTGCTTCCGAAAGATCGTATTTTCTGGCAAGTTCAAGAAACTCATCTTTTTTCAGACTATCCAATTGCTCCTGAGTAGGACTAGAAAGAAAAGTCTCCACTTGTAATGACATTGTGAATTAAAGCCTGTTGTTTTCACTAAAGATTTCTAACAAAATGTAAAATATTACTTGGGATTTGAAAACTAGTGGAATTTAAATTTCAAATAACATTTTTCTGAAATATTTTAGCCAAATTCAAATATTCCAAGGACGAGGCCCCAATGTTCTCCTGTTACATGTAGGCTTGTACAAAAGTAACAAAAGTAACAAAAGGAAAGAGTGAAGTCAACAAGCTTTGTAAATTTTAACAAATAATTTATTTCCCTAGAAAATAATGTAAAAATAGGAAATAGGACTTACGGTTTGTGAATATAATCCAAAAATTAATCCTAAAATTGAAAAATATAAGTCTTGTCACCAAACAGTTCTAATTGAATCCAGGTTCGAATCGCAATGAAATTCCAACATGGAGGCGATGACGTCAGATTAGATCGTTGTACTTGTGGTAACAGATCCTCCATTGAATCACAGTTTATAATGTTTCCGATTTAGAATTCCAGAATAAATTTCCACTGAATTTCTTTGTCGCTGAACTTTTTTTAAAAAAGTACACTTGTTTAGTTTTCTAGAGAATAAATTATTAAATTCCAAAAAACAGATGAACTTCAAAAAACAATTTGGCTTCAACAATTGAAAAACCTTGTACCTTCAAGGTGTAGACATACGACTCTGATTAGATCTAGTAGAAAATGGCTGTTTTAAGCCTCCATTTTAGATCACATGGTAGTTGACGTGACAGGCTACGTGGTTTCTAACTTGAACAGCGCAATAAAAGAAATGACAATTATCACATAGATAGAATAGCCCGATCCAAGAACCAAATTCTCGCACTGGAAATAAATTAAAAAAAGAAAGACTGTTTACAACTTAGCTAACACGTGGGACGAAATGACCTTGGTAATAGCCAATCGTTTTAGCCCAATGTTTACAAGATCTATGAACCAGAGTGAGCTAAAATAGTGCTAAAGAAATCTTATAATCTAATCGGGTCAAGCCAATTTTCCAAAAAGATATTCAAATCCAATGAAAATTATCATTACAATAAAATGTAATGAAATAAAAATAAAATTAAAAGAAAAGAATTTGAAACTAACACACAAGCAATTTAATTACATATTCGTAACAATAAGTTCTTGTTGTATTTCTTGAATTTTACAAAACTTGCTGGTTTTTGCTCTTTTCCGTTACTTAGTTTAAGACCATAGAGTCGTAATAAGAGACATTCTGGATGTAGTTCGGACGGCCCCTGACACAGCTACTTTTGCAAACGCAGGAGTCGCAGCCGCCAAATGGCTACGACGAATGGAAATATTTCACCGTCGCGTTCCATCGCAGCAACTCTGGCACCTGACAAATTAATACTTATCCAGCAGCGTTGAGGTTGGATACATTCAAATAGTGTGCATGAGTAGTTGGCAACATCGATAACATCGAGGTATAGTCACCGATAACTTATTCTGGGAGCGTTTCAAACGTTTTTTAATCGCGGATGAGATCTTAACGACTTGGCCTCGACCCAACGTGACGAGTTACTTAGATGTGACATAATACGCTTCAAGTTAAATTATGAATTTCCACTTATCTTCATTTGGCCTGTCATGCCCTGCAGCAACATAGTCTCATCGGAGAGAATTATATCAATGCATCTATTCTCATCATGACCAGCTTATTCTATATTTGCTTTGAACTACATGTCAAGGACGGACTACTTAACCAAGTCTAAATGCTCAATAGAAAAATAATAAATCGGGTACACCTTAGTAAAGTCATGCTGTGAAATTTACAAGTTTCTGTCAATGTTTTGGCCTCGGTACAGCTATTTCGACCGACGATGATGCACACACGCGATTTGATTGTGTCCAAATTCGAGCAAATGACTTTAGTGGGTTTCTTGGTGACCGTTTAACCTCATCGAGACCTCGCTCAATGCCTGTATTCAAAACATAATCGAACTTTCCTTTTGGATGTTTATAAGTTCCAGGAGTTGAAATATTATAAACATGTGCCGTACTGTGCCAGTACCTTTATGCGTACTCATTTGCCATGAGAATTCTACTCGAACGGTTCTTTGCGTTGAATCCTTGAAACAGGGAGAAATGAAATATGAGATGTTTCGCCAGACCCGAGAAATGCTGTCAAATGTTTGCATATGGCACCTGATGAACTCATTGAAGGCATCCAAAGCGTAAATTTAGACAACTCAGCTTTACAGTCAGCGACACCATCATCACCACAAACTGCATCGTTGTTGTTGTGGCTTTTACGAGCTAACATCACAGTGTGTTTGGCCCCGAAAATAGCCTTACGAACGTTTCTGCAAAATTTAAATATGTGTGACAGTAAAATCGTGAAGGAAAACAACACGCGCTCTTTTAGCTGTGGGTCGTTGTGCTGCAAAGACATGGTTAAATGTCTGGTTTGGAACTTGTACATAGGCTAGGCAAGCACCAGGTCTGACAAGCCTATCAGATGGTTGCGGGTCCAGAAAAGCAGCCTGCGTAAGTTGATGCTCGATATTCGGTAGATTATCTGCATGGGCGTTTGCGTCTTTGATAAACATCATAGACGGTCAAGCTGATCTTTACCCAATCGTCACTGTATATAGCAAATTCGAGAATTGTTGTTCCAATGACAGATTTCTCCAAACAAGCTTCGATTTAAAATCCGTCGCTGAGATAACGTGCGCAGCTAAGCAACGCCATGACGGCGTTGTTGACAAATCAGCTGTTTTTGTCGTGACCGAATGCATCATTTTGGATTCTCCGTACAAGCTTTTCTCGGATTTCCAAGAATGCTTCGCACGCAACAAATAACCGATATGTTTCTTCAACCAAACGTTCTCTTGGACATTCCTGGTTTGGCATCCTAGCAATGTACGCGTAATATTGATAAACTTGTTTGCTTTTATCTCGCAACACAGGCGCCTCTATCTCAAACGCGGGATCTGATACATCTTTGAACTGAACCATCGTTTATGCATTTGTCATTTCGTCTAATACCTTTTGCGAGACAAATCCAATCTGATCCCATTAACATATATTTGTAATCGTCGAATCGGCTATACTTTGTTGAGCGGCTTCATTGATGATTTCACTAACAGGAGCTGGCATTTTGGCTGTCGATTATAGTTTCATTGTCTTAGGTAATGTTTTTGTCAATAATCGTGGTAGAAGATCTCGTCTAGACTGAGCCATCTGCGAGTTAATCGGGTGAAAGCCCCCAAGCGACCGCGATTGAATATTAGGCCATCTACGACTAACGCGCAACGACGCTGTGATCTCTATTGTGCAGGATTGCATGGCATTGAGTTTGCCAAAAGACTACAGTCAATTCTGGTTCCGGTGAGGAGACCTTAATGATTCAGGTGAGGCTTGGAATTTTGATTACGACATACTGCATCGCATCATTGATTTCATGAAACACGTAAAGCGTTTCAGAACTCATCTTCAGATTGTTCATATATATCCTTGACATCTTTATTGAGTTTGTTTGTCAACACGAGGAAAGTCTACGAGTCTATGATGTTGCTGGCGAGTACATCCTTCTCAGTCTTTTTAATGCCTAACTCGGCCCCTTTTGCTTGGACCACAAGTTTTCATTGCCTGTTCCCACCATCTCCGCGTTGGTTTCCGCTTCATTCTTCACTTTGTCTGTGGTTTCGCGCGTGGGATTGATCAGTGGTGTAAAGGTTTGTTCAGGCCTGCTGTGAGGATTCTCGTGATGAAAAATTGTGGTTCCAGTGTGATCTCCACAAAAATATTCCGAAGTTCATTCTACGAGTAGGCAGCACCATATCAGGTCCAATAAATGTTTGCGAGACCATGCGCCTCAATGCGACGATATATAATTATCATGTTTTAGTTATCTCGTATTACTTTAAGCACGTGTGCGTATTGTTCTCCCTGTGTGTTGTGAAGGACATGAGAAAATCTTCGAGCCGAATTTTCTTGGTGTTCAAGCATCGCGCTATCGTATACAACAAGACTATTTGCGCTTGCATTAAGATCATCAATGTTAGTAGTTTGTCGACAGTTGAAGAAAATCAATGGTGGAACATTTGCTTCTCAAAGACACTTCAAACACTTTCGTAAAATATTTGAGTGCACCAAAATATGGTTGATCTTCGGAAGATGGTTTTATCACATTCAACTGACAGGTTAAAAATCTCATGATTAGATTCAACAACACTTGAGTCTTCACTGATCCGTCTGCGCCAATAGTAAACGCACGAACTGAGTTTGGAAACATGTCACCGAGCACGGGTGGTCTAGGCTTTGCCTGCGCAGAGAAGTCAGTGACGATTAAACATTGGAGCTTCTCCTTTTTTGAGATGATATGTTGAGTGTCAGCTGTTGTATAACACATTCTTGCCTACATTTTGCATTCGCGGCCGCAAAATAACACGTAAAGCGAATACAACTCGGGTTCAAACATGTCATGGTCAAGCAAGAATCTCGGGAATTTGTGTTCAATACGGCTCTGTTCGAAACGCAGATTTTAAAACAATCATTTGTCATCCGTGATCTCGCCGCTGCATTAGCAGAACTACTTGGGACACAGTGGACCACATGCCCTGATCAAAAGCATATCTGCCTTCATCGGGAACATAGATGCAATTATTGCGAGCCTGGTTCACGGATAAATATTCGATCTGAATCTAACAACCAATCGAAACCCAGAGAATCATCCGTAAATCGTATCGATGCTGCATATTTAGCGACACGATCCCGCATACAATGCATCAAACAATATCCGTGCGCGAGAAAGAACTGATATAGATCTCAACCATGATTTAAACGCGATCAGTAATACACTTGGAGAAATAATCGCCAGATGGATCATGAAAACAGGCATAAACGCTAAGATTGCTTTCGAGATTGAACCTCACCGTGCCACTGACCCAGTATGGTCCGCCGATGTATTTTACAATTTATTACCAAATTGATACTCCAAGGCGACCAACATTAACATTTACTATAGGTGATGTGTCCACGGATAATAAAACGTTCTTGTAGATCATTTATGCGAGAGGATTTGCAAGTCGTTCCCGTGGACACAGAACTATGACTAAAGTCATTTTGGAATATGTGTGTGTCCTTACGCGTAAGTAGTCATTCCATCAAGGAAAATCCATCATTTAGTGTCATCGGGTACAAATTAGTTTAGTGCAACGATACATAACCATCCGATGTTTCATTAACTGGTCCAGAATTGCTATGTGTGAGAATTTGTCCGAAGATCATTTGCATACACGTGAAAATACTATAGCCTTTTGATGTTTTTAGAGGCGGGACTACCCTGTGGTCCAACCACAATCGAATATATTTTGGGGTGCATTCCCGCGTATTCCTTGATAGGTTTACACGAGAACTGATCCTTT
The DNA here is from genome assembly GCA_016617855.1 of Megalonaias nervosa. NCBI lineage: Eukaryota > Metazoa > Mollusca > Bivalvia > Unionida > Unionidae > Megalonaias > Megalonaias nervosa. The sequence goes on from JAECUM010060586.1 coordinate 19,417, forward strand.
AACTGGCCAAAATTCTTTTAATGTTCTTTACTAAAGAGTGAATGATCATTCGGACACTCGCTGGTGTCAAATTCGTTTACAAGCGATTGCCTCGCTTATGTCCGCGTTCAGGATGTTGATGGTAATGTGCATCTACAACGAATCAGTATCCGTTCACAGCATGTTTACCTCGTCGCCATACCTTAGTTTGATCTGATAATAAATCTCATATATGAGTTTTCTTTAAGTCCAACGTTGACGCACCAACGTAGATAGGCATTGTCAACTTCAGCTTGATCTTTTACTGTGTAAGGCAATGAGTCCACCATCGAAGATCTTATGGGAATCAAATACTTATATTGTACACTGTCAGGCACAAGGTCGAAGCGAATCCGTTTCCGAAGATTTTCTATTGTTTTCCCAAACACAGCGTTGTTCGTGAATTTGAAGAAAT
>JAECUM010060589.1:0-28038 GCA_016617855.1 Megalonaias nervosa
CATAAGCCTTTTCCAAGTCAAAGAAAACTGCTTTATTATGTTCCTTCTTGATGAAAACGTCGCGAATAAATGTTTGCAGTCTAACCAGATGATCATTGGTACTACGACCATAACGAAAGCAGCTTTGGAAAAGAGATATTAAAGTGTTGGATTCCAAATACCATACAAGCCGAGAATTGATCATTCGTTCCATTGTTTTGCATACGCAGCTAGTCAGTGATATGGGTCTATAGTTGATAGGATCTGCTCTATCTTTACCTGGTTTGGGAATTGGTATTACTGTTGCTTCTTTCCAAATGTTTGTTACATTACAAGTAATCCATAAATCATTGAAGATTTCCAGAAGAACTTTTAATGATGGTTCTGGAAGGTGTTTCAAAAACTGGTAATGTATATCGTCAGCCCAGCGGTTATATCATGGGCTTTATTCAACGATTCCATAAGCTTGAACAGTGAAAACGGTTGACAGTACCTTTCCGAGTTATTCGATGTGAATTTCAACCGTGTATTTTCTTTTTGAGCTTTTAATCTTCGGAAAGCTTCTGAATAATCAGACGAGGAGGAGTTTTTGGTGAAAGAATCAGCAAGTATATTAGCTATTTCATGTTTGGAATTGAAGTTGTTGTTATTTAGTTTCAGTTGTCGGATAGTGTTGTATTTTCCCTTTCCGTTTATTTTGCGGATCGTGTCCCAAACTTTCTTTATAGAGGAACGAGAATTTAAAGTTGAAAGTTATTTTTGCCATGATGCTCTTTTACTTTCTTTAATCGAACTGCGAGTTTAGCCCGAGCAATACAATACTTAGTTAAATTTTCGGGCGTTGGACGATTATTATTATTATACAGTTATTAATGTTTTTCAGTGCTTGTGAGCGTTGTCTGGTGGCTTCTTTACATTCTTTTGTGTACCACGGCTTTTGGGTTCTTTTACAGTTCGGTGAGGACTTAGGAATGGATTCTTCTGCAATCTCAATTAAGACAGAAGTAAAATGTTGAATAGGGTCATTGTCATTTCGAACGGTATACCTGTTGAGCCTATCGGTACAAAGACTTTCAAACTTGCCCCAGTCGGCCTTCTTTATATTCCATTGTAGAATTGCGTCATCGATTGCAACGTTGCTGTTCTTAAGAGAGACTTGAAAGTGATCACTGCTGTGAAGGTCGTCAGCGATCTTCCAATTATAATCCAAAAGTAGCGAAGGAGAACAATTGTCAAGTCAATACACGTGTATGTACCCGTTCCAGGGTGTAAGTACTTTGGAGATTTGGTGTTATATAGACACAAATCGTGTCGAGAAATGAAGTCTTCTACTTTTTGGACTCTGTCACTTATGTGATTTGATCCCCATAAAATGTTATGAGCATTCAATTCCCCGAGTAAAACAAATGGCGTTGGAAGTTCATTTGGTATTAGGTTGGTGTTTGGTGGTATGTAAATAGAACAAAAGGTAATCACTCGATGTAGAGTGACACTTATAGCAATGGCTGGCAAATTTGTGTTTAAAGGGGTGACGCTATGAGGGGCTGTATTGTTCACAGCAATAGAAACTCCTCCTGAGCCCATGTCAACATTCTGAAAGTAGGTGTTAAACAGGGAGTAGTTTTTAATTGTGTTGTTTTCTGTATCTTTCAGGAATGTTTGCTCTAGACATGGTACTGCAGGGTCGTATTCGTTTAGAAGCAGAAGGATATCATTGTAATTGGCTTTAAGTCCTCGACAGTTCCTTTGTATGATGGTGTTCTTCATTATAAATTTCAAATGGAGATTGTGGAGCTAGGTTAGACCTCTTGTCGAGACAATATGTTTATTTCTCTCGAGGAAGTATGGGAATAATTTTCTTGCAGGTCTGGAGCCACCTTGAGAACATGGAGCAGTTTCTTCTGCATCCACGCTCTCAATGTCTCCAAAGCTATTATAGAAGTTTGATGGGGTCATCTGACTCCTTTTGCTGCCTACTTCCTTGAGATTTGTTCTTATTTTTGGTGATCTTGGTAGTAGGGTATTATTAAATGTTCTTTGAGTAGATGTCGTGTTTTTCTGTGCTTATTAATGGGGGTGTCAGAGCTTGATGTTGATTCGGGTTGATATCTCTGTGTTGAGCGTCCTTCGTTCTTTTGGGATTGTTTTTCACTATAGCGGAGAAGGATTAGCCAGGAAGGAATGCTTTTGCCTGTACAAGTTTTCTGGCCTCTGGATACGAAATGTTAGATGTATTCTTTACCCTCTGTATTTCCTTCTCCTGTTTGCAGGTACCACAATCCTTGGAATTTGCGTGGCGCTCTTTTCCACAGTTCATGCAATGCGGAGTTGCTCTGCCCTCAGATTCCTGATGAGAGCGGTCTCTGCATCGGCCACAAATATGGCTTGTTGAGCATCGCTCTTCGTGATTGCCATATTTCTGACACTTGTAGCATCGGAGTGGGTTTGGAATGCATACATAAATATTCACTTGCAAAATGCCAACTTTGGCCACTCCGGGCACTGTTGGCTTGTTAAAGATGAGTACAATAGTGCTGATGTCCTGCAGATTGTTGTTACGTTTAATGCGTATTCTGCGGACTGCAATGACACCTTCGTTTTTCAACCCCTCAATGATATCCGTGTCGCTGACTCCAGCCAAGTCCCGACAGCGAATCAGGTCTTTTTAACGTATTGATTGTTGTGTGCACGAATGATGAGACTGGAATATCGAAGAATGTTTTCATTTTCTTGATGTTTTCTGTTTGACCGCTGTAAGAAGATAACCGAGTTGGGATTTCAGATTTACAACAGAACACTTTTGATGGTGATTCAAATACAGTGTTTATTGATGTATGATATGAATGAGAAAAATATTGATTCATACATGCTTGTGTAAAATCCAAATATTGGACAAATTAACATAATACGGACGAACCTAAAAATGCAACAAATATAAATACAAATGAATGACCTTACACAGTACAGGGACAAAGGTGAAGAAATCACAGCAATTTGACACGATGAAAATAACGGGTGTTTTACTCAATAGAAAAAAAATGATGTATTCACTCAACTAGTGAAAAATGAGATATTGTTTTACTCAAATAGTAGAATGATGAATTGATTGGAGAGATATCATATAGAAGTATCTTATACACTCCCAAAACAATGGGTAATACAAAACCCCCAAATTAGCCCACGGCTAAAAGATTACATACATGGAGTAACACAAAACACTCCAGTCAATATCACACTTGGCTACCAGTCACACCGGTCAATCAAGCAACTATCATTATAGGTAGTCATCGACAGCTATTCACTTCCTAGGTCAATCAAGCAATCAACAACCACCAATCCGGTCTGCAACGCCCAATTGGTTGCTACTCAGCGATCAACACTATTCACTCAGCTCTACGGTTGCTGTGGTTACTTTCTATGGTTAGCGCTATACCTGGTACCACGACTACGATCACCATGGATCACTTTAGTCACTCTGGTCACTTTGGTCAGCTGAAAATTCATCTAACACCGTGTACTACTTATGACACGGCATATAGAATAAAACGAAATGATTTTATATACGGTAAGTCATACAAATCACACCATCGATACAATTGTACAAAACAATAAAGTGGTTCAGAAGTGAACCAGTGTCCGATAAGATTCCTATGGTACTAAACGTTTCTTAATAAAATGCAACTTTATATTGTTAATGTAAATATCTTGCTAGTCACAAACAAGAATCGAAAGTATTGTATTATACCACGCAAGCCAAAGCTACATAGAAAATGTGCAAAAATAAACGTATTAGAACAATAGCTGTAACTTACAATATACAAAAGAAATAATATACATAAGAAATTAAGAAATTACATACCTCTACAGCTGAAGATAAGCAAGTCCCTATGTACACTGCTTACTGACAAGACGTTCCATAATGTGAAGATATCACTTTACGGTGAGGCATTTATACACAGACAATGTAGCCTACATCGTCTGTGCGCTGGACAAAGTCGGTTTTTCCTATCGAACGCACTTCGCACGTGCGGCAGAGGATAAACCGAACTCACTGTTTCGAAATAATTTACAATATACAAAAATCACCCTCGGGTATCGTTGTACACAAAAAACGAAACCCGAGTACACGTATTTAATAAATAGAGAGATGCATACAACTCCGTTACAATACCTCCCCCTCCCCTTAAAAAAGTGGCAACACTTTTAGAAAAATCACGGAATGTGAACATAAAACAATTATTTAAAACATCCAGTTTGGAATTCTGAACGAAAATGATCTGCTAATTACACCATACTTAAAAAATCAGCACCCACATTTTCCGACCCTCGAATCGCCTCGATTCTGAAACTATAAGGTTGCAAAGACAACGCCCAACGCATCAGTCTTGCGTTGGAGACCTTTGCTTTGTTCAAGTATAAGAGTGGCTGATGGTCCGTTTGTAAGATAAACTCCCTCCCGAAAAGGTATGTCTGGAATTTTCTTATCCCCCATACTAAGGTTAGGCACTCCTTCTCAATCACGGAGTAGTTTTTCTCCCTAGAGAGCAATTTCCTACTTGCATAAGCAATGGACAATTTCATCCCCTCTTGCTCCTGTAGCAAAACAGCCCCAGGTCCCGTATCGGAAGCATCAGTCCTCAGCACAAAAGCTTTGTTCAATTCTGGCAACTTTAAGATTGGTGCACTTATCAGTTTCTGTTTTAAAGCGTTAAACGCTTTTTCCTGGCACACACACCAGGAACTTTATTCGGTTGCCCTTTCCTAGTCAAGTCTGTTAATGGACGGGCAATTGCTGCAAAATTGGGAGCAAATTTCCTGTAAAATCCAATTAAACCTAGGAAAGACCTTACTTGTTTTTTGGTTTATGGTCTATGTGCATCTCTGATTGTTCCTATATTGTCTGGGTGAGGTTTCAGCTTCTCTAGTCCACTTACAAGATGACCCAAACATTCTAGGTTAAAATATCCTATGTTACATTTGATGGGCCTAGCTGTAAGATTAGCAGTTTGAAGTCTATCGAACAAATCCCTTAATACCTTGACATGTTCATCCCCGGTATATGTATAAACAAAGATATAATCTACAAAACTATCGACGCTTAACATACCATTTAATAGACTAAACCGAAAGGCATGATTTTAAATTGACAAAGACCTTTGGGAGCCGCGAATGCTGTTAACTCGGGGCCTTTATCAGTGATTGGTACCTGCCAATAACCTTTGGTAAGGTTTAAGTTGGAAATGTATTTGTGACCTGCCAACTTTGAAAACAAGCTTTCTATGTCTGGCATTGGCTCTGCATTGAACACGGTGATTTTATTCAGTTGCCTAAAGTCAATGCAAAAACGGTTTGTCCCGTCTTTCTTTCTGACTAATACAACGGAGGACGAGTACGGGGAACAAGCAGGTTCGATCACTTCCTGGGCTAACATTTTTCCCACTTCTTCGTTGATGGTCTCCCGCGCATTAAAGGGTATTCGATATCCTTTAATCCTGATCGGCTCTGAGGTATTCAACTTGACCTCGTGTTGAGTCAATCCAGTATGACCTGGTTTGTCCGTAAACACGTCCGGGTATTTGGACAAAACCTCCAAGATCTGCGTACGCTGACCCTCGGGTAAATCCGGGCATACATTGATCTGGTTTATACTTTCTTTCCCTACGTCAATGGGATATTCAAGGGGCAATTCGGTACTGGAGACGAATTCCGATTCGTCCCACGACCTATCCTCTATCACCGCTACACATAATACGTTCAAGACTTCTTTATCAATTGTCTGACTAGGTCTTTCTACGTAGAGTTTCTGCATATTGGACCTACCTTCCATGTCAATGATGTAGTCCAATTCCTTTGAGACCGTCTTCTGACAAACCTCGCACGAAAGACAGAACCGCGCTACATCGCTATTGACACCAGGCCAATAGGATTCTCACAATACTTTAACCGTGGTTTCATTCATACTCAAATGGCCTGCCGAACCCAACTCGTGCGCCACTCTGAGTACGTGCGACCTAAATTTCTGGGGAACGACTAGTTGCAAGCACTTCCTACCATCAGGCATAGTATACTCTCTATACGTAAAACCTTTTCGATGTAGAATCTAGAGAACCCTCCGTTCTTACACTCCCTCACAGTATCCGACAGCATTTAATCCGCGGTCGCGTTTAAAGACTACTCACGTTTCTGTTCGTGTAAAAATTCTTCGTTGGAGATATCAGTAATGGCTTCCGGTACTTTTAATTTACGTAGAGATTTGTTATCCTCCTTTATCTGTGCGCTGGTTTGCACTGCTTGAATGATCGGGAATCGGAAGTTAGATATGGTTAGGAGTCTAGATCCCTGTACATTGCCAACCGTAAGTTCATAGATCGGATTGGCTATGCACAACGCCTGAACGGTTCCGGTCAGAAAAGGTGTTCCGATAACTATCCGTGCAACCGGAACGTGGTCGATTGTTTGGTCCAGTAGCATACAAGGCGATTTAAATCCAAGCGTTTGGTTGTCGCGGACGAGGCTCCGTTTTACGACTACACTAGTGCACTTTGTGTCTCGTAAAACGGTCACTTGTTGTCCGTTGACGGTACCCTTGGCCGTTGGTACTCTTGCCTCGGGGAAAATACACGTGCCGATCGATTGGATAGTGTCGCAAGCAATCCTTGCACGCACCACTGGCTCGTACACTGCTTCCCTGTTAGCCTGCTGGGAAACATTGAGTTTTTCATCTACCTTTAATGGCCACCATAACTTTCTGGACTGATCCCTTCCGTTACGACAATTGGGGGAAATATGACCCCAGTCCTTGCAAGTGAAACATTGCTTGTCCTTATGCCTTCCCTGATTATCTCTACCAGGTTTTTCAGGTTCCTTGGGTTTTTGGTCCTTAGCCTGATTCCCACCTTTTCCGTCTCGCGAGATGACATTCTGAGAACCTCCCCGAGCTTCACCAAATAAGTCCGCCTGTGTGGCAACGTCATATATATTCGTGTAGGACCTTTCCCTCAAACACAAATATAACTCCTTGCCACAAGTTGTTAATAGCTGGTCTCGATGCAAGAAATCGATAAGACCCTCAAATATCTTCACGACTTTACCACATTCCACCCATTGCTGCAAGCAATTGCACGTACTACTGACGAACTGGGTGAAAGTCTCGCCCCTCTCGGGTTTGCTATACTTAAACTTCTTGCGAAACTCTTGCTCGGTTAACTAGTATTTCTTCAGAAGTGCTTCTTTCAACGCGAGGTAATTTAGCCAATCAGCCGCTGATAAACGAGAATACACGTCCAATGCTTTACTCTTAAGCAACGCGCTAAGATGGAGCGACCAATCGTCTTTTTTCCATTTTTGTACAGTGGCGTACCTTTCAAACCTAATGAGATAACTACCCATGTTATCTTTGTCGTCTTCAAATGGGGGCAGTTTTGGACCTCTCAGTTTAAAATCATGTTCTCCCTCCCTTTTACTTTGCAATAGCTCAGAATTTCTTTGATACTCCCTCTCCCTATTTCTATCTTCTATCTCTAAAGCTTCTAACCTTGCTTGTTGTTTTCCTGTTCTAATGTCCTATCCTCTACCTATGTTAGTAGTTGTACCTTTTCCCTTTCTACTTGCTTTTCTAACTCTACGTTTTCCTTCTCTAATTCTATCATTTCCCTCTCTGATTCCCTTTTCCATTCTATTCTTTCCTTTTCGGCTTGTTTTTCTAACTCTATCTTCTCCTTTTTAAAAGCCATTTTTCTTTCTGCGGCTTCCCTTTCTATCTCCAGTTTCTCCCTTTCTGCCTTCTATTCTAATTATATTAACTCCCGCTTGGCTTCCCTTTCTATTTCCCTCTGGTCCATTTCCCTAGCCTGTTCTTCACGAACAAAAGTTCTAAGAGATTCCCCCTCGTAGCCAAACTGTTTCCCCAGTTCCACAAGTTCTTTCATTGAAGAAATTTCAAAAATCTGATACGACCAACCTAAAGTGCAGTATTATTCCAAAAGGTGTAATTACAATAATTTTAACAAACCTTATTTTTCTTCTCGGAAGGCAACAAAAAAGTGAAATGTGTACAAAGATATAGTAAAGTTAAATGGCTACTTAACCTAACAGTCTTGTAAAGAGTGTCTGAAACACACAAAATATCATACAGGAATAATGAATCAATAATAGTGCTCTGCTAAATCCAAGGTGATCCCACTTCTGACACCATTTGTAACAAGATAACCGAGTTGGGAGTTCGAATTTACAACAGAACACTTTTGATGATGATACAAATATAGTATTTATTGATGTATGATTTGAACGAGAAAAAATTTTGATTAATACGTGCGTGTGCAAGATCCAAATAAAGGGCAAATTAACATAATACGCACGAACCTACAAGTGCAACAAATATGAATACAAATGAATGACCTTACTGTAATGTTATTTTTTATTGATGAATAACTTCAGAAGGCGTTCTATACTATTTATTAAATTCAAGACATCAGGACAGCTAGGAAGGGGAGTAAAAACTGTTCTGAAAGTAATTTTCCCATGGAACTTAAACCTATTGAACACTTAACATAAACCAGCTGTTGGTGTGTATCAGTTCCAGTCCAGTGTGGAATATCTGATTACTTTTACAGTCAAGTGACAATTCAAAGCTAATTATTTGAAGGCTTACACTATAGCTCCCCTCCTGAGAAAGTTAACATTAAAATGAAATGTGATCTGATGAACGTATTTTTAAACAAGCTACATCAGTTTCTTTTTTACAAGTTCAATTCTCTCAGGTGGTTTGGAGAATCTTCCCGAACGTGTAATGTAACCGTTTCGACTGGTTGGCACTGCTTTGCTTTTCATTTGAGTCAGTCAAAGTATCAGGGTGTGAAACAGTCACTCTGACAGGCTCTGATAATGTAGTAGGCATGGGAATTAAATTTCTCCTATTACGCCGTATCTCTCCCTCGTCAGTTACTACCATGAATGAACGAGGTGTAGATGCCTCAGATTTAACAATGGCTGAAGAAAAATGATCTTTAATCCATACTTTATTCCCTACCTGAAGTTTTCTCATATTTCGGGCGCGATGACGACGATCATAATTTCTCTTTTGAGTTTGCTTTTGATAGTTTTCCGATTTCTACAGTTTCATTAAATCTGACCATTTTGGCTTAAGTTTTTCGGTGCCATTGGCAAAGTAGTTTGTAATTTTCTTCCCATCAATAGTTCGGCAGGGCTGTATCCATTCAATAAAAGTGTTGCCCGATATGTTAAAGGGGTTATGTAAGGATCGTTTGCTTTTTTAAGCATTCTTTTAATTGTTTGAACAGCTCTTTCGGCGAGACCATTGCTGTGTGGATATTTTGGACTACTTGTAATATGCCTGAATACGCAATTTGTCGCAAATTCTTTGAGTATTGCGGATGTGTATTGCGGACCATTATCAGAAACTAATACTTCTGGTATACCGTGTCGCTCAAAAATTGATTTGAGATGACTGACAATTGCTTTTGAACCTGCGCCTTGCAATTTTGCTATTTCGATGTAGCGTGAAAAATAATCAGTCACCAATAGATATGTTTGACCATTCAGTTCCAGCAAGTCTGAAGCGACTCTTTGCCACGGTCGACTTGGAAATTCATTTGGTATCATTGGTTCAGCTTGATATCTTGAGTTTTCGATGCAATTTTGGCAAGACTTTACCAAGTGTTCTAACTGAATACTTAGTCCTTTCCACCAAACTGGTGTTTTGGAGCGTTCTCGGCATTTGACTATGCCTTGGTGACCATCGCGAATTCTCTCTAGGATTTCTTTTTGAAGAGATTCTGGTACGACCAGGAGTGTACCTTTCGTTAAAAAACCATTTTGAATTGTAAATTCACTTCTATCTGCCCAGTGCGATTGAAGTTTTCCGTCAATAGTGGGTTTCTCTGGCCACCCCTTTTCACAGAATTGTACAAGTTGTTTGCAGATCGAATCATTCGATATTCAGACTTTATTTGTTCAAGTCGAGTATTTGATGCAGGCAAATTACTAACTACGAAACCAACATAGGCGTTAGTTTCAGCCTGAAATTCTCTGTCACTCTCAGAGTGATAAAGGTGCCCTGGATAGAGCATCAGCAGTTAATAGATTTTTGCCAACAACATGAACTATACAAAATTTGAATCTCATCAAACGCATTCTAAAGCGTTGAATTCTAGGGGATAAATCTCCCAAGATTTTTGTGCTCATTAGTGGTACTAATGGTTTATGGTCAGTTTCTAGTTTGAATTGTGACCCAATTAAATAGCTACTGAAGCGTTCACATGCCCAAGTGATTGCAAGGGCCTCTTTTTCTATTTGAGCATAGCGTTGCTCAGTTTCTGACACACCTCGCGATGCGAACGCACCGGTCTGAGAGTGCTACCGTGCTTCTGCCGTAGCACAGCACCTAGTCCAAATGAAGATGCATCTGCAGATACAACTATTTCTCTATTTGGATCATAATGTGCTAAAGTTTCTTGAAGATATCAGTTCTTGCTTGATATCTCTAAAAGCTTGTTCTTGATCTGGACCCCAAGTCCACGAGTTTTTACCTTTCAAAAGCTCACGTAATGGTTTTCATTTTTCTGCTAAATTTGAACTAAATTTGCCAAGGTGATTTGCCGTACCGAGAAATCGTCGTATGTCTGTTACGCATTTCGGTGTTTCCATTTCAGTTATAGCTTTGACTTTTTCCGGTTCAGGTCGGCAACCATTTTCGTCAACAACATGCCCAAGAAATCTAATGGATGGTCTCGAAAATTTACACTTTTCAGCTTTCAAAGTGACGTCGGCCTTTTGAATTGATTTCATGACCATTTCTAGTCTTTCGTCATGCTGTTTCTGCGTTTCCCCAAAAACAAGAACATCGTCCATGTGACAGAATGTTCCGTCATGTCGCTGCTGAGTTTCTGACATTCTTTTCTGAAAGAATTCAGGAGCAGAACTGATTCCGAATGGAAGGCGATTAAAATAAAACCTACCAAAAGGAGTAATGAAAGTTGTAAGGCGGCGTGACTCTTCTGACAGGTTTATCTGCCAAAAGCTTGAGTTGGCATCAAGTTTGGTGAAAAAGTTTGCACCTGATTTTGTGACATTAAGTTTTCCTCTAGAAGTTTTGGAATATAATTGTGACCAAAATAAATATGTCTCAATAGATTTTTCAGTATAGCAGAGACTGTAATGTCGTCTGCAAATAAAGAGATTTTACAGGACCGGGAATTTGGATGCCAATACTTTCCTTTTCTGATGGTATTTAATCTGCAAAAGGTTCAGTTACTATTGCAAGATCCATCTAAACACCGCAAAGTCATGCAAAGTCAAACAAAGTCATGGAATGTCTCACAAAGTCAGACAAATGCATGCAAAGTCAGGCAAGGTATGTTCTGTTTTGCTTAATGTATATATACATACATACATATATATATATATATATATATATATATATATATATATATATATATATATATATATATATATATATATATATATATATATATATATATATATATATATATCTGTATGCAAAAAGTACTATATTATACTTTATTTTGACAATGCTGTCTGAATGTTAAATTGGTATAAACGCACACTTAGTTATGTCTCTTTATGAAGTATATGCCGAAAATTATTAATAAAGTTTCATTGTGACAAAGTAGTTCTTTATTACAAAATAAGCAATAATCAAAAAAAGCCGATTATAGAAAAAATATTATATTTACTTTAATTGATATTTTGCATGTGTATCCTATGGTATCAATCAAGTATTCATTAACATTCGTCAAAATATATTTGTGATATACTTTCATAAACGATAACCAATATCAAGATGTATATACACTGTAAATACTGAACCTAATTTCGCATGTAAATGCACTAATTTATTTCATCTTAATCATTGCAGAATCTTAAGTAGTAATACAATTTTTTGTCTATACTGTTGATGTTTGTGATATATGATGAAAAGAAGCGATGTTATTATTATTATTATTATTATTATTATTATTATTGTTATTATTATTATTTTATCTCAAGGAGATATTTCTCTTATAAAATTATTAAATCTGGCTCTTTCACTATTATTAGTATTATTATTATTATTATTATTATTATTATTATTATTTGTCTCTCAAGGAGATATTTCTCTTATAAAATTATTAAATCTGGCTCTTTCACATTGAGACTGCCCTTGTCATACTCTGGGTTATATGACTGTCATACAATAAAATATCTGTCATTGTTTTATGAAATATTTTTATTGTACGGATGCATTATAACACTGGCATAATCTTGACATTTTGGTCTTTATTAGACCCAAAACAAATTTGACGGTGACGTTTACATGGAAACTTATATTTTTCCGCAATAGGTTTTGGTCATGTTTTTCTGTCATATTTTAAACGCATATGTGCATTTATCAAAAGAAGTACTTCTCACACTAACAATAATTCACTGTAATGTTTGACTGCTACATTGTGAACAGAATGCACTTCAGTCTTTATAACAATCGATATGAAACCTATACTGAAGAGAACTAATGGCTTTATGAACGTTGGAAAAATTGTCAAACTGCTTGGAACTCATATTGTCCACCAATTGCGATTTGATACGCTTCTTGAAACACTTTTTGAATAAGGGTTGAATTCAAGACACCTACTTGGCTTAGAGCGTACTTTGTGAAAATTCAACAAGACTTACATAACCGACAATTTTACATACCGTTTTCTTTTCCAATTCCAACAGCTGTCCCTTAGCTTGGAACTTTTGAAGTGACCGAGCACACTACTGAGCTTGAAAAGAACAAAAGAACAAAGAGAGTGAAGCGAGATTTGTATAGGATGATTATATTAGTAGCTACCACAAATTCTTACTTTTTATCCTTAACTAGCAATGTTAAATACTTCAAAAGTAATATCTGCAAATAGCCCATCCTCACCCCAGCTCTCCTACCATGATGATGAAAATTGATATCAGTGTAACCTGTTTTCATACTGTTTTGTCCTGTCTGCCATGAAGATGGCAACTGATGTCAGTTTAACCTATTTTCCTACTGTTTTGTTAGTCTACCATTAAGATGACAAATGATATCAGTGTCTCGTCTTGTCTACCATGATGATGATAATTGATATCTGTGTAACCTATTTGCACACTGTTTTGTCTTCTCTACCATGAAGATGACAGTTGATGTCAGTGTAACCTATTTTCATACTGTTTTGTCCTGTCTACCATGAAGACTACAACTGATGTCAGTGTAAGCAATTTTCGTACTGTTTTGTCTTGTCTACCATGATAATGATAATTGACGTCTGTGTAACCTACTTGCACACTGTTTTGTCTTCTCAAACCATGACGATTACAGTTCATATCAGTGTACCTTAATTCATACTGTTTTGTTCTGTCTACCATGAAGATGACAACTGATGTCAATGTAACCTATTTTCATACTGTTTTGTCCTGTCTATCATGAAGATGACAACTGATATCAGTTTTCGTCTTGTCTACCAAAGGAGAAGGAACTACAGAGGGTAAAGTACACATCTGAATCAAGGTCAGCAACTAGATACAATGTTTCCACTACTGGATGTTTATCAGGTCAAACAGAACTGTACTTAATTTCACAATAACCTCTAATTGAAATAAAAAAAAAAATTTAAAAAAATAAAAACAAACAGACAAATAATTCAATTTTACATATACATAACAACAGTATATTGGACTTTATAAGGGAATACAGTTTATACAACAAATGTTCAAACGGATTGTACCTATTTAACATTTATATTCCCCTAACCCTTTTTGTTTTTGCCTTGTATGCTATATGTCTTTAAACGAAGTTTATCTTATGTGATTAGAGTGACATACTGCATAGCCCCAGTTTCCCCAGTTGTAGCAGGTTTTTGTCTCTACAATCCCGATATAGGCATGTTTAAAATCATATCCGATAAATTGTAAGAGAAAGGTTCGTTCACACATCTTCATGCTGTCAAGACTGATTCTCAATTGACAAGTCGGCAGCTCGTTGTGGTCTTCTGGAAATATAACAAATAACGACTCTACGCATCCATCCCTTCATAATTTATATATGCAAAATCTCTTTCTGACTTCGTAACAATATGTTTTAATTACCGCAACGCCTGATACCGGTTTTGTAAAAAAATGTATAAATCACTTGCATTTCTGATTGTGTAATATGTTTGTTTATGTGCGTGTTCTTCTGCTGTCTTCCGAAATATTAACCTTGAAAGTAGGAAGACAAGGTCAATAGTACTATCCCGGGAATCGATGACAAACTGCATCTTGTAAAGGCCCCTTGTTAGATAATCTCTTCGACATACTTTTGACTTCAAATTTCATTCAGTTTATTTATCTTTTACGACACCAAAATAATGTATTTTAACAAAACGTATGGCATGAAGAGAACAAACTCATGAAATAGACAAACACAAAAATACGTTACTAAAATGCTCATTATCATATATGTGTAGATTGGAAATTGGTTTAACAGTACTTCATAATCTCTTAACACAATCACATATCACACAAAAACATGTCAAGACATGTCCACCGACAAGTCAATAAAACGAGCAACCGATAGGGGAAATATTTCAACAACATATACTTACCATTTAAATTCGATGATCTAAGTTCAATTTATCTTGGAAATTAATTATTCTGCAAAGCTATATGTAGGCTCAAAATGATTTTATCCCTCAAAAACTTGCAAAATGTAAAACCATTTGTCCTCCAGTGCAAACAAACTAAATTTAGCAAAAGTACAAAAATGTTGTCCAACAGTTTTAAATACGCGTTCTTATCTATAGCATGAGGTGCACTAGCCTAGCGTAGATTTGTACGGACTCAAAATTCAAAGGACATAACTTCCAGAATATTTAGTATCACAGTGGTTAAAATTAGCACAAATTAAACAATTGAGACACAGTGATGAATTTTGAATGATGGAATGATTTTGAAGCGCGCGCACGCACACACACGCACATTATACATACACACAAACACACACACACACACATATATATATATATGTGTGTGTGTGTGTGTGTGTGTGTGTGTGTGTATGTGTGCGTGCGTGCGCGCGGTTCAAAATCATTCCACAAATGCTAACATAATAAATTGCCTTTACCTTAGATATATGCCGACATCACTCCTTAGCAATAATACCATAGTAAAATTGACTAGCAATATAAAATATTTATATGTAAAAATTATGCAGCACTTGAGCAATGTGACTGCATAATGAAAACAATCTTGTTTGTCTTCTTCTTTAATTATTATTATTATTATTATTATTATTATTATTATTATTATTATTATTATTATCAAACTAAAATACAAATACAAACCGAACCTTTATGCTTATAAAGCCAACAAAAGTTATAAAAAAACAGAAAACAAATATGACACTCATAAAGAGCTATCTGATCGTTTAGAATGATTAAACATTTTTTAAATATATTTCATTAAAACAATAAATAATTATAAATTAAAATAGAACTATTTATATATTTTGAATCCTTGTGTACTCATTTATTTTAATAGCTGATTAGAGTTCAAATACCAAAGTACGTCTACATAAAACGTTGGGTGTTTAACTTTCAGCATGCTGTTATAGTTTTGAAGAGCGTCGGGGTACATTTTTACCGTCCTATCCCAGATTTCCCTTTTAAGATATATCCGCTGAATCAATGGATACCTTGTACGTTGTATGCAATTTTTATATGAAACTTTACTTTGTTATGTTGTCTGCAGGTCCCCAGAAGCATGTCATTGAATCATTTCGTGCAAATGTAACTGCTCTTGTATCAAAATATGACCCTAATTAAATGCACGCAGCAGTCATATTATTTTCTGGAAAAAAAGGTAGAAACATGTTTTCGTACCAGGAAAGACATGTCAATAATCCAATTTTGTGATATTGTACTACTGTTTTAAAATAATTATTACATGAAAGAAGTAAATTACCTACTTAGGGTATTTAAGTTTGTATACATTTAGACAACAACATATCAACATTTACATACATACATACATACATACATACACGCACGCACGCACGTACACACACACAAATACATACATACATACATACATACATACATACATACATACATACATACATACATACATGCATACATACATACATGCATACATACATACATACACACACATACATACGTACAATGTTATTCATGGCCCAAGAAGAGCTAAGTTTGACTCTCTTCACTGTGTATAGATCGGCTGACAGTTACTAACTGCAGATGTTCCGATACATGATCATGGACTTAGGCTTTGTATTAGAGTCTTTACGACTTTCTATTTAAAAAATCATCCATGTTGAGGAAAATAAATCAAGACGAAAGAAACTTGCTTTTCAGTATACTACGAACTATCCCTTAATCTATCTTACCCAGTATATGTCGTTTTCGGCCCAGATGACATACCTTGGACAGTCGGAATCAAACTGAATTCCATCTTACGGCATAAGAATTCGCCTTCATTCAGAAATCACAAATAACAATATTACCAATACCGTAACATTATAATTCTCCAATTATATCTTTTCTTATTAACACCCACATCCAAAAATATACTTATTTGCCATTATAAAAAATTCCTGTAATAGCCTCTCGTTTTTCAGAGTAAAATAAATAACATCAGATCCTACTAGCGTAGTCATACATAACTTACTAATGAAGATTCCACTAACAGAGATAAGGCTGAACCTACCACTCAATACCTCATGCGACCACTTCGAGCTGGTAACTGGATAAACCCTCCACTGTTTCGCACAAATTACAATTATACCGAAAGTTTTGAACCATGACAAAGACTCTCAAAACAAACATTTCTTCATCTTTTTATTCCTTGTCACATTCAGTTTTTCGTCAATAGTTTTTAATCAATTAGGCTGTACAGTTTACTACCTAGTCACGTTGATATTACGGGTGATGAAGCTGCAGATGAAGCTGCCAGTAGTATTAGCCGTAACGTCCTGGTAAAGGTACCATCATTCTTTTCAATTTCTACTAAGTATAGAAATCCATCCCCCATACAATTCAAAAGATTAAAACATCCACAACCCTACTATCGATCTACTAAATTAGAAAAAAGACCCCCGCGGGCACCTTGTCCAGCAAAATTAAAAAGATATCCTAGGCCACCATGACCCTACAATCCATCAAATTCAACAACAAAATTCTTGGGCACAATAACTATACCATCCGCAAGGGTTGTTTTTAAAGACGTCAAGGTCACTATGAGCCTTCTATCCAGTTATACTTTTTATGCTTTTATTATTTTTTCTCTTTCTTTATCCTATACCTTCATGATCATGCTATCCAGCAAATAATTAAAACAAGTATATAAAATAGAATTTTGAAAAATGTACTTTTAAAAATAAATATTTTCATTTGTTTTCATAAAATATTTTGACTTTTTGTGGAAATAAGTGCTGAAGGTTGTACTCGAGTCCCAGCGACACAATTTAGCCTTCCATTAATTCAGTGGTTGATTTATTGTGACTTTACGACGTACCAGAAGTGTGAGGCTATATTTCGTCACAAAGGACTTATAAGGAGAAAAAATAATGTTCTATTAAATCAATTAAAAGTATTAACTATAAAGTTAAAAACACGATACTAACAGAAAAGAATCATCAATCAGTCAACACTAAACAGCCATGTTCGTACTAGAATATTATAGGTTTTACAGTTCTGGACCCCAGTTACCTGTCATTTTGCTATTGCTGAATAACTCATAAGAAAATCAAACACATAAATAAATAGATAACCTAAAACAAAATAATTATTACAAGTAAGAAAGAAAGAGAATAGATGATATACCATTGCTTTCTGAGGGAATTTGTACCTCTGTCATTGCCCCACTATGTTCTATTGCCCCACTATTTTAAATGTACTACTTTGCACATCCTAACCTCAAGAAACCCCATAAATTAAACTGTCAAGATGTTTCATTCGCCTTCCTCTATATGGAATTACATGCTATATCTTATACTCAATCCAAGCGCCACAATGAATCTATCCAATATAATGTACTTTACAAAACCATTTGAATGCATCAAGTTAAGCCATACTTAAGGCACAAACATCTACAAGCTTGTTACAGGCTATAACCTCTCCACTATCTTTCTACTTCTCGATAGGCAGCCCCAAATACAAAAGTCCTAGCTGGTGATCTAACTTCGTAGCAGTTATTTGCTTATTACCAATCAAATTAATAGTATTTTCACATTCGAACAATAATAAGTCAGTAACAAAATATGACGAACCGGATATAATGATAAAAGCACTTGGAATGCCCAAGTTTAAATGTGAACACTAATGTATACACAATAAGGAAGGAAATTTATGCAGGTTATTAGTCATGATTCCAAGTCAGCAGTATCAACACTTTTGTAGGTGTATTAAATATAGTAAACGGTGTCTTTTGTTTTACGTAAGGAATAATTTATGACACAATTTGATGAATACATATGTATTTTGCTAGACATATTAGGTAATACTTCTCTGATACAAATTTATAAAACTCACCAAGATGAACCTTGTTATATATATGCGATACCGATAAACGTCGCTTCAGCAAAGTCGTGTGTAATGGGAAAAAAAAGACTTCTATTTATTTCATGAACATTTGTAACTGATATAATCAATTTATAAAAAAAAATATCAAAATATTATGACATACCCTGAAATTTTAGATCTAATACAAAGATCAAAAACTTCGCAATTGCTATGTATGAGCTTTACTGAGTAATGAAGTAAATGTTACAAGCCATTACATAAAGTTCCACGCTTTCTTCAAGGCATGCTCTTGATCAGTAAACATGCTAAATTATACGAAGTATTGAAACATTGTAGAGCATAATTCATAATTATAATCGACTTACCGCACAATATATAAAAAATATCTCATTCCTCGCTTCTTCCGTGTGACGAGGGCTGTATTATACATAATAACAATAATTATTCACGCGACAGGATGTGAGTTTCGGAAGGAACGTATTGTTCAGTTATTTCTTCATTAGATAGACGTATTTCGAATCATAACTGCTTTACTATCTTTTTGCACTCATATAAATAGGAAATATTTAAAGATCTGTGGTTGCAGAAGATACTCTAAAGGGTTGATTGAAACGGGGCAATATTTTCGGATTAATAAGTAGTCTCAATAACATTCCAGAGAAAAGATTCAAAACTGTTAATACCTTTCCATACCATATAATACGATATATTTATGGCCCTCCAGTTTGTAAGAGAAGCTTTTATCATTCACATCATGTGCATTTTAGGAAATTCGCAAAAACAAAAACAAACAAAATAAACACATCAAAATCCTACACATTCCTTCAGCACTACAGAATGTTAAAGCCGTAGTAGAGCGCACGAAGACAAAGCGGCACTATACCTTAAGTTCTTCGGTTAGTGACACAAAAGGTAAACCAATTTCCTGCAGACCAAACCTATATATGCAAATTGTATTTGTCTATCTTTACAAGCTGTGCATACATTTAAACTTTTGCATATCCCTTGGTCACATAAAACATGACTTTTACAAATCGTATTATAATACAACTATGCAAATAGTTAGAATATATATAATTATTATATAAGAACACAAAATTGTGTATGAATGTATCGTAGGTATTACCTGTTAAAGGAAATATGCACGACGGGACAGGGTTCAAACACAGGGACATTGCCAACTGTAGCGAAGTTATACCGCTGGTGATATCCAAGTAGATGTGGCTGAAAATACTACGGACAAAACAATAAATGAAACCTCTACTTACTTTTGAAGATTTATTTAGGAAATTCATATTTGGTTTGCAGTCCCATGACACTAATAATAATTCAGATTATGTATCGTCATCGAGCAAGTATCTCTTTGTACAACTGAACCATTCTCGCATTCATCGTGCGCTATTTTAAGTATTATATTTGTTTAATAACGACTACCATTGATTTCCAAGAGATGGAGCCTTTCAACTTACATCTAACAGCAGCTCGAACATCAGCAGATTTGTACATATACAGGAATCCTACTGTTAGCTGGTGAGCTACTGCGATGTGTCCTTGGCAAAAAAGAGTATACTACCTCCAACTGCCTCAATGCTAACTAACCCTTTTGTGTTGATGTGGCGTAAAGCAACAAACTAAACCAAAACTTATAAGTTTCATATTTTAGTCGTATGAAGATTTTAAATCGAGGCTCTCGTACATCACATGCCCATATTTGTCCATTATTAATGTTTTCTTTAATGAGCTTCTAAGTCAGCAGAATTGTTATCAGGATAGAGTTTACTACAATGTTCGTCACATCAAGGATTGAAAACATGAAACAAGTCCATTTTCTGCCGCAATATACATACTTTGTACATGGGTCAGATTGTAATGGAAACTATAATAGTTATAATCAATACTAGCCAGTTTATTGTCAATTGAATGAGAAAGGAAGAGTTGTATATATTTTTGTTCTCTTTAATTTTAAATTTGAGTAAACGTAAAATACACAAGTGATCTCAGTATGGTGACTATTAATACTTATTTAGCTGTATACGTAACAAGTATAGATTTAAATAATTTTCTTGTCCAGACTTTCCTCACATGCAAAACACACAAAAGAATGGAAGATTTTTAAAATATTCGATTGTGCATATCTTGAATACTGGCTCACCAAGCAATCTGGAAGAATAATACCGAACTATTTTATCGAACACACGGATAAGAACTTTCAACACTTTATCATTCATTTTGATCATGCAACCATGAGAATGACCTTCTGACACATACGCATATTTTCATCTTTTCTGTCCTGGTGGGGATAGGGCCCAAGTGACACTGCTTGTTGTCTTCGTATGCTGATATGAAAATGTATGTGCAAACTCAGTTTTTAAGCAACACTTTAACCTGTTTAATAAACTGACCTACTGTGAGGAATAGTAAATTATGTTCTGCTGCAAAATTTAAAAACACCTCTGCCACTTTCTCCACTTTTCATCCAGTAAAGCGGGTGTGTTGGATAAAGAAGATGTGATGTGTCTGCATATGCCTGGCAATATCAATTTTTCCTCCGTATACTATTTTTATTTTTTTTTTGGTCAACTTTGCATGAAATAAAGGAAACATACCCGGGACCATTGCTACTCGCCTGCACAGAACGATCCTCTGATATCTTATCATTGCTAAGCTTGTAATACGTTTAGTTTGCAGATTCTTAGTATTGAGAGAAAGCGCACATTTCAGCATTCTGACACAAATTTAACAAACTCTATGACCTGTCCTAAAATATTCATCTAAAATATCTTGAACAATACAGCACTAATTAGCAGAACGAAAAATCAAAATGCTAACTATAATCTTACGCACTATTTTGTAAAATGATAATTATTTGTCATAAATATTGTCATATTCTCTCCGTCTCTCCATTTTTCTCCTATCAGCTAAAGTTTGACAAAGAGGACTAGTGGAAAGTGTGAATACACAAAAGGGAAACTGTTACTTTTTTTAAAAAATAGTGCTCAGTATATTTGTTCCTCAAATTAGGGACTTCCTTCCAGTCGCTTGTGCATCATTGTTCAAATCTCGACCACCACTGACCAACATGAATCCGTCGACTTTTGAGACTGCACGAAGGATACTAAAAGAAGGAAAAGGAACCATGACTCAAGAGAACCACTTCCTAGATAAGCGCACTAGTTCAAGATGGGTGCGTCCAGTGTTGATTTGGATGAATTACCCAGGCAATCAGTTGATTTGCTGCGTCGCATCACTATGGGCTTTTATCAAGTTAAATAGGCTCCAAAGATTAGTGACACTTCAAGGTTATGGCATGCGTGCATTATTCAGGTCTGCTCCATGTAAAAATCAAGTGTCGCCACACATAAAATCAAATCCATTCACTGTCGTTCCAATACAAGGCGAATGATTCCACGGATTCCATAAAAAATGGTACTGTACCTGCGAGGTCGGTTCCCGGGTTTTTGGGTGTTGTGCAGATGTATCTCGTGTCGTATGGTTTCTAGGTTTTAAAAGATGGGTAAAGAATGAATTGACAAAGAAAACTTCACTAACATATCAACTTAAGCATGCGTAATCTATTCCACAATGTGAATATGAGAACAGCAAATCAAATAAAAGTAAGAAGTGATTTATACACCGCTACCCATAACTTCATCAGTAGTCATCCGACTCCTTTTATGGATATATATTACATCTGACAATTTTGTCTAATTTTTACTATTACATATGTCAATTTTGTCTAAGTTGTACTGTCATCCATATCAGGATGTTTCTGATACGTAGCTCTAATTTTGGATTTTCTCTTTAATTGGTTTTTACTTTTTATGTCCATATTTGCCCAATTAGTTTTCTTCCAATGCTTAATATTTTTTCTATGATTGATGACGGTGTAACAATGCCAAGGTATGTCTGAAATTCAAAAATTGGAATAAATATAGCTCACTGCGTGAAAGTATATTGTGACGTATTACCCATGCAGTAAGCATAGGAAAGAGTGATACGGTATAGATTTTGGGCACCTCCCATTATGTCACTAGGAGGGGTCCGTGGTTGAACATATTTGTACAAAATTAGACTCTGAAGCGTCTGTCAAGCTATAACACTCAACATATATTCACACAACGCTATTTTATTCGTTCAAATATCTCTATCAATTTCTTCATGGTTCCCAATGACAGAATCAATTTTGAGTCCATATAAAGAATTTAAATACACTATTAAATGAAACTTGATTGCGAGATTGATTGATGGCTGGTAGTATCACAGCAAGCAGCAGGGAGGGTGAACCCTACAAATTGGATTCGAGCAAACATATCTAAAACAAAGATTTCACACGAAAAAAATTTTAAAAAAAGGTCAATAACGTCAAACTGAAACCTCTAACTTTCCGTGATATCACCGGTGACGGCGTCACTGATGAGATCACCAATCATGAAATCACCGGGGTTACTTAGCCGTTGCCATTCGTGTTTATAAAATTTTGTGAGTGATCGTTTATGTAATCGTGCACTCAATTTTTGTTGGCCCACCCTCCCTGCTGCTGTAATTAAACCATTACATTATAATAATGATCGGTAAAGCTCACTCAGCACGATTAGCTCGAGAGCGACTAGAAGCAATTAAGAAATATCTACCTGTCCGTGATCAAGTAAAACAACAATTACAGCAGCGTCAACAAACACAAGAAGAGTTTACAGAATCCGCAGAGCAATTATTTAAACCTATCACTGAAACCACTAAAGGTATCGTCCCTGTGTTAGCGGAGACGGCAAAAGAAACTAAAAGATAGCGGAGCGAACTAAAAAAACAAAGAAAATTCTACGAGAACTTCCTGCCGAAATAGCTGCGCTCAGCCAATGGTGACGGAGTCACTAGAGACAGATCAAGCAGAAGGCGATGCAGTTACTGAGCAAGAACCAGACGCACAAGCCAGCACCAGGGTTAAATTGCATGATACATTCAATGAGGATTTCATTGTCAGCATTGCATATACCTAAATTAGCTGAAACCGCTTTTTTTACTTATGATAACCGGCGAAGATACTTGAAACCAGAGTACGCCGATGAGGCTATCTCACACGAGAACTGGTACAAATGGATTTATCGTTTACGTTTTAATGTTGATGACGTTACTAGTAAAGTATTTTCTACGATCAAGGATAGGCTAGCACGATTAATACGACGAAAATCTCAACCCGTAAAATTAGCCAGCACTGAAGTGATGCCTGCAAGTGTTAATAAAGTAATAAATCAAGCTGCAAATCAAAAACTAGCAGTGATGACAGAGTCATTGGCCGAAGAGGGGGAAAAAATGTAACAGCAAGTTTGATGGCGGGCAGCGGGCTGCCCCGAAGAAGTCTTCGTATTAGACGATGACCAATAACATATAAATGTTTAAACGTGTATCCAATCCCGCATTTGACATGGACGCACCGGTTCTCAAGGATGAGTCTGTGCGAGATTATCAATATTATTCTTATGACGCTCGAATTCCAGATCAGCGTGGACGAACTGAACTTCAAGTTCAAGATACGAGTAGGTATTTCTTACCCGCTGAAGCATTTATCGAAGTTGAAGGTAAAAGTTTTAAAACTGATAATACTGAATATGATAACGATGTTGGTTTTGGTTTTGTCAACAACGGTATCATGGCATTGTTTGACAGTGCCACGTACATGATCGACGGAAGAAATATTGAATCAATTCAAAAAGATGTCGACGTTGCTACGACAATACTTGGTCTTGCGCGATACAGCGACGATTTTTCAAGATCAGCTGGTCCATCTATGATGTTTTACAAGGATACTACTGATAGTCCAAGTCACAAAAATGTAACCATCGGCAACGTAAGAAATGCTGCAGGAACCGCAGAAACTCCAGCGGTGATATCAATGAACGTAAATTACAACTTAGGATTTGCATCACGTAAAAATATGCTCAAGGATAGAATGTTTTCATGTGCAATTCCGCTGTCGCACATTTATGGATTCTGTAGGGGTGTACGAAAGGTCATTTTTGGCGCCAAGCACACAGTTGTACTCGTAAGAAAAGCCACAGATAATGATGCATTATGGCACGTTGAAGGAGCTGACGCAGGTGCAAATGCGGCACTTCATGGTAAAGTAGTATTAACAAAACTTTCATTGTGGATGCCAGTAATGACTCCAACAATATCTGAAGAAGATCGTCTACTTTCTTTTATGAGTAGCGGCGGTAAATCGATGTTGTCATGGTTAACAACAGCCACGGATGCTATTCAAAGCGGAGTTGATGGTGTATTTACATGGCAAATAGCATCACAACAAGGTGTCTTTGCGCCACGACATATATTTGTTGCGCTTCAAAATAATACACGAGTAAATAGCCAAATACGTAACATTATGATATTTGATAAACTCGGTGTTTCTGAAGTGTTGCTGAGAATAAATGGGCATCAAGAACCATCGGAGGATATTTTGGTAAATTTTGCTCAAAATCATGTAGCACGTGCATATCATCGATTGATGTCGTTTATGGGACGTGATCCAAATATTGATGCTGGTTTACAAATATCACAACATGATTTTACAACGTTGTATCCGATTTATTATTTTTCGCTGGAACATTTAGATTTAACCAGACAGTCTGTCGTTGACATACATTTTCTAGCTCGTGTGACGCAAGGAGCTATTGATGATTACAGAGCAATAGCTGTTATATTATCCGATAAAACAATGTTACTTGAAGGTGCTGGTGGTCGCATGAGAGTCGTTGATGCTCCCGTAGAGAATATGCAAACGCTGATTGAAATCAGTATATATATCATAAATGTCATATCATCATGTTAGTGTCAGTCTGACCCCGGGTCAGATTAAACGATTACAATCGTCGTCGGCATCACGATGTGGAACAAAAGTATCATTAAAACACAATAAAATGAGCGGTGCAAATAAATTATCGTTGACCGAGCGTCAATTTAAGAGATTCAATGAAGCTAAACACACCAGCAAAGGAATACGATTAAATCTTTCCGTGGGTGCAATCAAGGATACTATTAAAACCGGAGGAATATTTCCTCTTCTCTCAGCTATCCCAGCGTTGATAGCCGCAGCCGCTCCAGCTGTTGCAAAAGCTGCTGCGTTAGGTGCGGTTGGGACAGCTGCTGAAATGGCGCTGAAGGAAGCAACAGGAAAAGGATTTAAAAAAAGGAAACAAAAAGGTCACGGTCTGAGACTTCCAGGATCTTGACCTCACGTTGGTCGTGGATTAAGAATTTCAGGGACTCAACGATAGTTCCACTATCGAATTTTTATTTACTTGATGCTGCTGCGCGATTGCGTATAAAGAATTTTAGAGGTGTTTTTATGAGTGATCAATTACCGAAAAATCCAGCATTGTCAGAAACAAGTATTATTAATCTCGATAAAAGCTCTGGTCGTGGTACTCACTGGGTTGCGTACGCGATTGATCCAGGTGGAATTGTTTATTTTGATTCGTATGGGTTGGCACCACCTGTAGAATTTATGAAATATATTTCACCACTGACTTCGTCACGACGGAACGTACAAGTGTGGTATTCAACGCTACCAACACAAACATTAACGGATCCACCAATATGTGGCCGTGAAGCACTAGCAGTACTTGATGCTGTATTAAGATCATCGAAACCACCTCATAAAACTGTACATGAATATACATTAAATAATCGCTAATCATATAATGGTTGATATTTACGGACGATCTTCTACTGCTCGAGCCGGCAAGAGCAAAGATGATATCGATTTATCAAAATATGCCACCAAAGACGATCTTGCTGATATTATGAATTTATCTGGAGTTGATCGAGATGAAGTTGTTATTTTTCAGGATAAATTCTGTGTTTTAAAGACGAGTAACATCAAGTGGGTCGATATAATTCGTAGAGTTCTTGGTGCCACCACGGACAATATTTCAGTATTTACTGACGGTGGTAGAATCAGAGATTGAAATGTATCAATCGCAACTATCAGGGGTGAAATTAAGAAAAGTGTCGCTGAACCTTTTAAAATCCGCCGGTGACACAATGACAGGTGAACTTAACATGAATGGAAATAAAATCGTTGCTTTAAGAGAACCAGCAGGTGATGAAGATGCCGCAACAAAAAAAAATATGTGGATGATAAAAATATTCCGATGACAACTTCGTCGATCAATGATGGAATGATTGTATTTAGAACTGATTTTTATAATCATGTACAACTGTTTATGAATTTTCGCAGAAACATAAACAAAACCACTAATGATTTTTTTTGGAAGTCCACCAACCGTTGATATTCAACTCACCGACATTAACATCAAACTCAATGATATTGTCAGTGGAATTCCTAATATCGTCGAAAAAACTAATCTCGTTAAAATTCCACACGGCGAACAGGCTAACAATATAATATATACATTATCATCAGGATCACCTCAAAATAACTCTATCAAACATACCGCGACGGTTGCTAGTGTTTACAGGCTGTCCGTATTTAGTTCTGCAACATTCAGGGTATTTACTACATTTCCATGGCGTTATTCAACCGATGCTTTTTCTGGAACTGTGTCTATTATATTAAATAAAGATACCGAAGAAGAATTTATACTGGAACCATCTTATAAAAACATAACCACAGTGTCTTACTGGTGGTGTATAGAATTCGTAGCTGAAACACCTCCGCTGTCAACGTCGTAGACGTCGTCTTAGACAACGACAACAACTAAAATATAATGAGCGCTCACAGATACAGATACGATCAAGTAACGACATGGCAGAATAAACTAAAAAACCATCATCGATAATTATACAGCAAAACTAAAGAAATATCGTAGTCGTGCAACCGTCGTTAATATTATGGTTTATTCGGTTTCTTAGCTAGTTGCTGGAACCGGCGTAGTATTAGCATCGCTATCGACGATGACAGCACCGATAGTTGTAACAATCATTGTTTCATCGTCAACGTCGATCGCTGGAATATTTAGTATAATCGCAAAAAAAGATAAATACATGCAAGAATGAAAAATTGAACGAGTACACGATGAAATTACATACTGCAACGACCGCATATTCTAAATTATTATCGTTGATTTCTTCGTCGCTCAAAGATGGAATAATATCTGACGAAGAATTCAATATCGCAATAAAGATCTACAATGAAGTAGACGCAGTCATCGTCGTCGTCAACGATAACGTCGTTAATGAAAAAATTCCTGAACAGGATTTAAAACAATAATAGTATAATAATGGCAGAGTCAAGGGAATTATTGCAACAGATCGTCACTAACACTGCTCCGGTAAGAACCACAATGATATCGGCGAGTTCAACTTCGCCTGAATTCAGTATTAATTTTCCAACCGCAATACCAGCTTCCGAGATAGGTCTAGCGCAATTACGTGTTTATCACAGCTGGCCCAATATTAGGTCAACGTCGTTTGGTGGACTACAACCGAATAATTCATTAGTATTTGCAAATAAAAACAAAGATGATGGAACTCCCGATTGGCAAGTAGTTAG